>ML777725.1:936956-950566 GCA_009831015.1 Picea engelmannii
CAACTACTTGTCTCAACCATGTACTCAACATGTACCTCAACCAAAAGCCCTCATCAATTTCATCATCCAAATCTAATTTGTAGCTCTATAATATACCTAGTGTATATGATCACATTCTTGCAAACCTTCCTTAACTTTAACAACAACAGACTAGCATTTTCATCAAACTTTTATTTAGCCTCACATGCTTAGTTTTGGATTAGTCAACAACCCTAACTAGAAGTAATCATAATTTTGTACCTGTAATGTATAAATAACTAAAACTGATACACAATGTTCTTCAGTGTGTTTTATGCAACTCCTTAAGGTTTCACTACTTGGAACCTCTCAAAAAATGAGTTATAGCAAAAATGGCATACCTTGCTGAATTATGTCTTATTCTAGAGAGAGACCTTGTAGAGAGTGCCCCACAAGGAATTTCTGTTTAATTGGTCTAAAACTATTAAAAAACATACTACAGACTATAACCTAACCAACACATTTTGTTTCACTGAATTTGGATCTGTTATGAAGAAGTTATGACATTTTTACCCGAAACACCTGTTTTTGACTAGTTTCAGAACTAGCCACAAACCCTATTTTCCACGAAGTGTAACTTCAAAAATGCAATGACCCACAAGCTGAATTTTTTACCATGGATACTTGGATATGTTTTCTCAATGGAATAGAAATTTCACTGTCTGAATCATTATAGAAAAAAATTTATATCAAAAATGGTGAGATGACCTATAAATAACATACCTTAGAAAGCACCATCAAAAGAATTTATCCTTCCTTGCATTTCGGCCTTCTTTTCTTCACCTTCCCTCAGAATTTCGGCTTAGATATACTTGGTTACCTCAGACACCTATAGATATTAAATATTCTCAAGTGTTGTTTAAATGAGAGAGCCTTGCCTCTTATTTATACTCTCCAAGTAGCTTCCTTAAAAACATCTTCTAGGTCACTTGGCCCCACTTTCCTTATTTTAAGGTTAACCCACTTCTAATTTCTCCATTAAATTTATTATTGAAATCATTTATTTTGTATTCACCTTGAATTGTAATACACTCATTACTTCACTTTATTATTTACCTTTTAAAATCTCTTAAAGCACTTTGACTACATTGACCTTTTGGGGCTTCTAGATGACATATGAGGGTCCTCCAACTTTGTAAGGCCATAACTCTCAAACCATGAGGATTTATGTGACATTCCACATACCAACATAAATGGAATGACATGTACTATCCATATAGAGTAGTATTATCTGAAAATATATCATAACTGATACCAATATCCATCAAACAAACTTGGGTCCATTACCCAAACCTGGGGTCTCCAACTTCTCATGGCCATAACTCTCTAACCATGAGGAGTTATGTGACGTTCCACATACCACCAGAAATAGAATGACAAGAACTATCCATATAGGATATTTTAACTAAAAATTTCATCGTCCTTCATCTCATTATTCCACAATTAAGCATGGGTTCTCTTACTCTGCAAAGTGTCTTCCCGTGAGGGCTTTCACCATAAGGGGACCATTTTGGAGTTCATCCATATTTACTTATTATCAACCATGACAAGGAAATAATGAGTCATATTTACATCAAACAATCTTGGGTCCATTTCCCAAACCTTTGTTTTGTGGGGCTTTCTTCAAGGGTTGACATCAATGAAAACCAACCTTAATCAACAATCTCCCCCTTTGGAATTGATGGAAACATTTTGATGCAATACTGAAATAATATCACTCATGCTCCCCCTGGAACCATGCCTATGTCCTCTGTATCTGATAAATTTTCCTTTATCCTCTGCATCTAATAAATTTTCTCCCCCTGGAACCATGCCTATGTTCTATGCATATGATAAATCTCTCCCCCTTTGTCATCAATGGAAAAGGTATATTTCCATCCAGGGCTGCTCCCCCTGATTGAACTATCCTCTTATGGTGCTTCCACGTGTACATCTAAGACATATAAGATAAGCATTCAAAAAAACATTCAAAAATCATTCATTTTGGAGCAGAAATAACTCCAAGTATTTGGTGAATATATTCAAAGGCTTCACGTGGAAGTGGTTTTGTAAAGATGTCTGCCACTTGTTCTTTTGTGACCACGTACTCAACTCTGATGTTCTTTTCTGCAACTTGTTCCCGTAGAAAGTGATACTTGATTGGAATGTGCTTCATCTTGGAGTGCATCACCGGGTTTTTTGAGATACTGATGGCACTTTTATTATCACAATATATTGGAATGGGCTCATCATACTCAACCTGTATATATGTCAAATTTTGTTTCATCCAAAGAACCTGTGTACAACATGTTGTTGTTGCAATATACTCTGCCTCGATTGTAGATAGAGATACTGATGATTGTTTCTTGTTTAGCCATGATACCAAACACTCACCTAAGTAGAATTCTGCTCCACTGGTGTTTCATCGGTCATCAATACAACCTGCCCAATATGAATCTGTGTAGTCAATAAGTGATAGATCTTTTCCTTTTCGATACCATAATCCAAACTCTTCTATTACTTTGAGATATCTGAAAATCCTCTTTACTACTAATACATGTGATTCCTTTGGTGTTGCTTGAAATCGTGCCACCTGTCCAACTGCTTGCATTACATCTGGTCTGGATGTTGTCACATATAGTAGGCTTCCAATCATTGACCTATATTGTCTCTAATTTGTAGACTTTGAATCATCCTCTTTGCTCAACTTACAACTGGTTTTCATGGGAGTGATAACTGGTTTGCAATCTTCCATTCTGAACCTCTTTAGCATTTCTCTGATATAATTGGTTTGAGAAATAAAAATTCCTTGGTTGATTTGACGTATCTGAAGTCCCAAAAAGAAGGATAGTTCTCCAAGTAACAACATTTCAAATTCATTATGCATGTCTTTTGCAAATTTATGGCTTAACCTGTCCTCATCACTACCAAAAATAATATCATCAACATAAACTTCAATTAATAAAATATTACCTTGACTTACCTTGATGTAGAGGTTGTTGTCTGCACTTCCTTTTCTGAACCCTGTCTGCTGCAGATACTTATCCAGTCTAGAGTACCATGCTCTAGGAGCCTGTTTTAGACCATACAATGCCTTCTTTAACTTACATACATAGTCTGTGTTCTCTGACAACTAAAATCCTTCTAGTTGTTCAATGTAGACTTCTTCTTCAAGTTCCCCATTTAGAAAAGCTGATTTTACATCCATTTGATATACTTTAACATTTTTGGAGCATGCATAAGCTAAAAGTAAATGGATTTCTTCCATTCTAGCAACTGGGGAAAATGTCTCTTCAAAGTCGATTCCTTCAATTTGTGCATATCCTTTACATACCAATATAGCTTTGTTCCTTGTAACCTGTCCATCTTCATTCAATTTATTCCTGAAAACCCATTTTGTGTCGATCACATTCTTATTCTTTAGTCTTGGAACCAATTCCCAAGTGTCATTTTTCTCTATTTGATCCAATTCTTCATCCATGGCCTTATTCCAAAATTCATTCTTGTTGGCTTCCTCAAAACAGTTTGGTTCAATTGTAGATAAGAGTGCTAGGTGTGTTTGTTCTAGTGAATGAATGTTTCTTCTAGTCTCAACTCATGCATCTTTGTTTCCAATAATCTGATCTAAATGATGATTCTTTTGTACTCATTTGCTAGGTTTCTTTGGAGATACTTGTTGAACTTGTTCTTCTGCTTCTGTCAGATTCTCTTCATCTTCATCTTCCTCTTCTACTTATTTTTCATCTTCTTCTTCAAAAAGTTGTTCCATTGATTTGTTTTCTTCTTCCTTTGATTCTGGTCTGCCTGTTTCATAAATTGTTACATTGATGCTTTCCACAACTTTGTTCAATATTAGATTGTAAAATGTGTATGCTTTACTTGTACTTGAGTAACCAACAAGTATTCCTTTGTCCACACGAGAGTCAAACTTTCCCATTCTTCCATCTTCTCTTTTGATGTAGCATTTGCTTCCAAAAACTCTGAAGTTATTCACATTTGTTGGTCTTCCTTTCCATAGCTCGTAGGGAGTTTTATCAGTGTTGTTTCTGAGTTTTGAATGTGAATTGTTGTATGAATTGCATGTGTCCAAAATATATCTGTCAATTTGGAATCCATTAGGTGTCCTAGAAACAGAGAATTGCCTTTTTATTCCATGAATGCTACAGTAGTCCATAAATTCCTTTGAAGTAAACTCTCCTCCATTATCAGATCTCAAACATTTGATTCTTGAATACATCTCATTTTCAACCATTTCCTTGTAGATCTTGAAGTTTTCAAAAGCTTATGACTTGTTCTTAAGAAATCAAACTATAGTCATTCTTATATAATCATCAACTAATAACATAAAGTATTTTTCACCTTTTAAGTCCTTTGTTGTAGTTGGTCCAACTAGATCAATGTTCACAATTTCCAGTGGTGTTGTTGTTGAATATTCCTTTGATTTGAACCTGGTCTTTGTTTGCTTTCCTTGTTGACAATACTTGCATAAAGTGTTAGTTGGTTTCATGATCTGGGGAATTTCTTTGACTGCTTCTCTTTTGCTGACTTTGACAAGGTTATCAAAATGCATGTGACCCATTCTTATGTGCCATAGACAACTTTCATCTTCCTTTCCTAGACAACACTTTTCATTTCCAATTTCACTTAACACATATATGTTGTTTGAAGTTCTTGCAGTTGTACCAACCAATTTCCCTAAACCTTCTTTTTTTATCTCACACTTTTCTGAATCGAAAGTAATTTTATGACCTTGGTCACACATTTGACTCGCACTTAGAAAATTATGTTTCATATATTCTACCAGCATAACATTTTGTGCCTTTTCATTCTTGTTCCCAATTCGGATTGTGCCTTCTCCAATGATTTTGGATGAATTATCATTTCCGAAGGAGACCAATCCATTTTTTTCTTTTCATAATGTAAGAAATTTGTCTTTATCACCTTTCATGTGTTTTGAACATCCATTTTCAGCATACCAACCATGTTTCTTCTGCTTATCTTGTAGAACGACTGTGCATTCTGTTGACGGGCGAAATTGACCGTCCGTCAACTGGGAAAGTGGAACCGGTCCGGGGTTGTCTAAATAACCCAAGCCATTTGGAATGGACCACCCTGACGAGTTTAACGGCTCCGTTGGCCGCTCTAAGGTCTTCTATGAAAACCAAAGAGAAATGATCTGAGCTAAGAAATCTAACTAAAGGTAAATGACACAAACTAACTAAATACAAGAAACTAAGTAAAATAGAGGAAACTAGAAACTAATAAATCAAACTAAACTAACTACACTAATCTAACTATAAACTACTAACTATTATATATACAAGATACTATTTATGATTATAATAACTCAAATCAACTATCTAATTATCATTTATGATATTCCTTATTCACAAATGTACACTATGAACAACCTACAGATTTGATTAAAACCTGCAAAAATCGTATGAATTCTGCCCTAAGACAACCATGGATCTCTTTTTTGATTTTATATTTTATGAAAAAGAAATACAAACTACTGAAATTAAACAATCTAATATATATTAACTGAGATTAAACAATGTAATATAAATCAAACTAAACTATCATTTATATTAAACTACTTAATAAAAACAGTAAACATCTAACTATTTGACCTGGAAACGCTCCAAGTCTGCCCTGTGTAAGATGACTTCTTAAGCTGGTTGGAGGAAGAAATTCACACCATTTAGTCCTTAAGCTTTTCGTAAACGATCAGCTATGCTGCTCCTTGAAGTATGTTACAGGACAAACAAGACATAAAAGAAAATCAAAACAATTTTCTGATGATAAATCTCTACAATAAGGGAAACCTATTATGCAGAAAACTTATATAACAATTCAATCTATGAAGAAGACAAAGCTATCATTCACAAAATGAATCAATAACTTTTATGTCCTTTATCTATTTGGAAGCAACAAGATATGTATAACAGTAAGAAATTATATCACTTGCATTTGATTTAGATAACAAAGTAATACTAAACCATAAACAAAACGATATACAAAACTTGAACAAAGTGTTGATATATTGAAAAGCAAAAGCTATGACAAAACATCAATTCTGCTCCAGTTTGAATCAGAATTACATATCCTTGTTCTCCCACAACTGAGGATGATCATTATTACAAAAACCATAGGTTTATATAGGCTTCTCACAAGGTAAAACATCTATGTGAATAATAGCAAATTGTTTTACATAATCTGGGGAAAAATCCCAAAATCTCCTAAACTAAGGAAATAAAATGCAAATAAAATTTGTAGATTATCCCCTAACTGCTCATGGTATCTATTGCCAATTCGAATTTGCCTGCAATAGAACACACAGATCAAATTAGAAGGATGTTTTATTAAGAAAACAATAAAAATTTGACTTTACAGACTTAGCTACAGAATCATCTGATTCTGTAGCTAGTCAAAAATAGCAAACAGGACTAGATATAATCAAATAACAATCAAATCCAAAACTAATTACTAATAATTCAATTATTCCTTAATTTAAATCAAATCAAAAAAGAATTTAATCGAGACAGGGTAAGAATGCTCTGTTTTTCCAATTGAATCAAATCTTAACAAGATTGTTTCATAAATGCAATCAATGGCAAACCAAATCGTATGAGATACAAAAAAATCATTATAGATTTGCATAAGATTCATATCGTTTAATCCATTGTCAATATAGAAAGCCATCATGATTTCATGCATAACTGTATCCATAGAATCCAGCCACAGTCTTCGCTCGCTGAGTTTCAAACAGTTCAGAGGTATGGTCGTAACTATCATTGACTAGTTATAGTCATAACAACAGATTGATATCATTCAGTTAAAAGGACGATATATAAATTTCTTCCATTGCAATCGGATGAAATCATACTCCATGAATATCGACTCAAAAATCTTCATGTTTGATCACCACACAGTCAGCAGACAGAGGCGCGACAAAATAGACAGAATTCATGAACTGGGCAATAATCAACACAAATCTTTACCGAGTTAATTATAGAAACAATATCGAAACCCCGAACAGAATCCAATTCAAACAATCATGAGAATCGAATAAGTTGTAATTGGTTACATATCAACAGGAAAGTATTAGATTTAGTCGAAAGATGTTGGAAATAGTTATTCCATTTATCAATCATATTCATATAGAACATAACCATTTCAAATCGTAGCATTGACTGTATCCGAAAATAGAAATACCAACAACAGTCTATTTTTAACACTTCACTTATCAATAGAGCATCCAACTGAAGTTAAATATGAACAATCATATCTATTTGACGATCCATCGAATCAAAACCAAATCCAAACGAATCTTAAGCTATATGAAAATTGATTCATCAAAACAAAAATTATATACAGCAAAGCATGCTTATGTAACAGAGCAGATGAAATATGTACACAGAGTTTATGAAAGTGTAATATAAATGAGTGAAATTTATACCAGCGCAGTTGTTGAGACTATGTCAATTTTGAATTGACAATTGCTGTAGCAGACTCGACATTTTTGAACAGGATTGAACCAGTAGTTCGTTTCTTTTTGTCGCTGGGTTGTACCTTTGCATTCTGACCAGTGAGCTTTGCCACTTGGTTTTCCAAATCATGGATTTTGGATTGCAACCTTTGGACATCCAAGTAGTATCTCTCTAACCACAACTCACACTGATCACAAGGTGGAGCAACAGGTTGAGCAGTCGAGGGTTTCTACGATTCACCGAGGGTTCCATGGGGTGGTTCAATACCAGGGAAGTTAGGGTTATCCCGCAAACAAGGAGGTAAATTCTTAACAAAATCATAAGGAGGTTTGCCACACAAGCCCTCTGAGTAAGAATACTCTTCGGCGAGAAAATGTTCAATCTCTGAATCAGAGTCTACGCTGACCACGATAGGCTCTGTTTTGGCAGGGGGTTTAGGCTTATTTCTCGCCATGCGAGATATTAACCTAGCATTTTTCTTGCCTCTAGTATTAGCATCAGTTTTAGCTTTAGGCTGTTTGGTCGCGGGTTTATCAATTTCAACCTGTTTAGTCACAGCCATAGGAAAATTCGTAGGTGAATCGGGTTTAGGTTTGGGTAGCAAAACGTTATAAGGCATAGGGGGAATAGGCTGGGTTTCGGTCACCATGGGCTTATCGACCTGTGGAGGGTTTGATTCTTCGAAGCCATTTCGGTTGAGAAAATCATGCCAAGAATCACGACGTAACCCTAATTCGTAAACCAAAATAATTTTAATCAACCCCAAATGGAAGAGGTTGGTGTCAGCCTGGCTACGCTTGTACCTTTTAGCCATCTTAAACAAACTTCTATGCAGGTAGTGAGGCATATTGAGTTCGAAACCCATAAAAACCATCAATAAACGCAGGTGAAACAAGAAAATGAACCTGTACCTGCCCTCACAAGTAATGAATTGCTTGATTATCATCAAGAGATCATACCAACGTGGTTTCAACATTTTTGCAGGCCAGCCTTTGTCGCAGGAGTTCATTATTCGAGACTGAAATAACAATTTCCATGGGACATCATCTACCTTGCAACTTTTGGACCACTTTTGTCCCGTAACAGGCAGGTCGGTTGCCGAGCTGAGAAACTGTTCAGTGATTTCAAGCTGGACATCTCCAACTTTGGCTCGGCAGCCATCAAATGATAACGCAAATTGTTGAGCCACAGTGTGGTTATAACCATCAAATTTCCTTATGAAAGCGAGCCACCCGAGATTTTCCAGGTCGTTATACGCACCATCAAACATCAACAGTGCTTGGCACCCATTGGGCTCGGCCCTTACGATAGGAGCCATGGCTTCTATGCATGGTGGGGTTTGGATTGAGCAATACAAAACACAGGGTTGAAAAACGATAGGGCTTAACATCTTCAGCGCTCAAAGAGGCAAGGATTAACTGCATGCGTGCGAAGGTGGTGGGATTACCACCGCCATGCATTGTATTAATGACTGAGTACAGTGATGTTCCATCCATAATCATAATCGTTTAAACCATATGTATCGGCCAACCAAATAGGTGTACAACCATATCGACGTGCCATCCATCCGAAATAGAACCAACACCATATGTTATAACCATGCGCCAAGTGTTCAGTTCAATCCAACATGACATCCAACATTAACCAACGATCCATCATATCAATCAAACATTTTAAACCAATGTTAATTCAATCGTGCCAATGTATAGTTTGAAACTATGATCGTTCAATGTAATATCAAACTCATAAAACAATGCACCAAACGTTGATTATAAAATCGAAATCAAAAGATTAATCAATGCGCCTTTGTTAAACTCAAACCAATGTCATTTCTCAAATCAACCTTATAATATTACCAATGCATTTGTTGCACATTCAAATGTTTATATTTCAAATTTTTTTTAGAACATTGCAACCAAAAATTTCATATAATCAATGAGTCAAGAGTTCACGGATCAAAGCATATAAGACCAAAATCAATCATGACTTTTATAGAAACAAATGTAACCAGTAAATCTTCATGCTCAATGGCCTAGTAATCAAATAGATCCAAATGCGCAATCAAGGTAAGAGTAGGCCAAAGGACATAAGTTTAAAAAGATCTTTTGCAGTCATGTGATAAACCAATGGTCAATCAATAAAAGACGACGACAGTCCAAACAATGAAAGAAGTGTTTTCACACTTTCAGTTGTGAAAACTGAATTGAAACCAGATTATAATTGTCGCAAAAATGAGACAAATGTCTATTTGCACAATGCGACGATGATTTGTCGATTAGAAGACAATAGGTGTAGGCAGCTTTTTTAAGAGCAATTAAAAATGAATTGGCTACCAACACATTCTTCATTGTTATACTAATCTTGCTTTCTTATCCATATTGTTTTCGGAGGTTCTTTTATGTGACTGCTGCTATTCTGTTGAGGTTCTTTAGGAGGGACTGTCATTCTGCAATCCTTGGCCATGTGCCCAAAATTTTTACATTTGTAACATTCCACTTCAGTGCTTAAAGATTCAAACCTATTGTAACTTCTTCTTTGTGTTTCACTAGGTCTTCTTGAATAATCCCTTTGTGTATAACTCTCAAAGTTGTTACTGTTCTTGTTGTTAGCTCTGCAATTCACAACTTTATGTCCAAAATTATTACATGCATAACATAAACCAAAAAATATAGTTTGATACCTGGGAGTTAAAGATATTCTGAAAGGAGGTGCTCTTATGAATCCTTCTTCTTCTTGAGGCCTATATGTCTATTGTTGATTCTGAAGTCTGGATCTTCTTGGTGGAGGAGTGTCCCTGTAATCTTCCTTGTATATCATCTTATCATGTTTGATTGTTTCTGCATAGCTCTTTGGATTTGTTTCTTGCTCTATTTTTTTGGAGCTTGATTCATTTTCTGTCTGATTGTATCCAAGTCTGGACTTGTCAAGATGAGATTTTTTACTGTTGATAATGTCATCCAAAACTTTTGAGCTATTCTGCATATTTTTCTTTTGAATATCCTTTCTTAGTCTGACAACCTCTGCTTCCAAGTTTCCAATGGTCTTGTCATTTTCTTCTAGATGTTCTTTGAGTGCTTCTTCAATTCTTTTATCTTCTTCTATTTGAACCTTCAATTTTGTGATCATTTGTTCTAGTTCTTGAGTGTCATTTTTCTTGTCTAGTTCTGCTTGTAGTTTCTTGTTTTTCTTCGTTTATCTTCTGATAACTTCTATGGCACACATTAATTCTTCTCGATAGTCAACTTATGCCTCTTCAATTTCTTCTTCGACTTCTTCACATTCTTCTTTAGCTTCTTCATATTCTTCTTCGGAGTCTTCTTTGTCAGAGTCTTTTACTTCCATGAATAGAACTCTTCCTGTCTCATTGTCATTGACTTCATCTTCATCCGATGATGAGATGTCTTGTTTGGTGTATAAGCTTTTCTTGAAAACTATCTTTGTAGTTCTTTTCCCTTTATATGTGTGTTTTCCTTTTGAGTAACCTTCATCATTTCTCTTTTTCTTATGAGTAAATTTGTTAGCAAAATGACCAATACCACCACAATTAAAATAAATTAAAGGGAGCTTACCTCTATACCTACCGTTGGTTCCCTTGTCCAAACTTTTGACGAAGTTGGCCACTTCTTCATCATCTTCTGAGGTGTCACTACTGTTGCTATATTCTTCGTGTTCCTTTTTCTTTTGCTTTGATCTTTTGGATGCCTTAAAAGATGCTTCTTTTACATCTGGATCTTCCTGCTCAGTTCTCATTTCATATGATGTGAAGATTCCATGCAGTTAGTCCATGATTATTGAGTCCAGATCCGATCTTTCTTCTAGTGTTGATATCTTAGGGTTGAATCTCATAGGAAGAGATCTTAGTATCTTTTGAACAATTATAGATTCTTCAATTTCTTCTCCCAATCCTATGATTGCATTCACTGTTTCATCGACTCGTAAGAAGTAGGATGTGATATCTTCATCTTCCTTCATTTTTAGTTGTATGAACTGAACTTTGTAAGTCTGAATCTTTGTTGCTTTGACTTTTGTATCTCCTTCATAAATATTTTGAAGCTTTCCCCAAATCTCTTTAAAGGATTTACAGTGTGAAACTTTGGTGAATACTGTATCACTGAGACCATTCAAAAGTGTATTTGTGGATTTGGAATTATTCTCATCGAGTTTTACTGCTTTGTCATTTGTTGGTGGAACTGATGGTGTTGTGTATCCATCTACAATTGATTGCCAAACTTGAAATCCATGTGCATGTATATATGTCCTCATCCTTATGCTCCAAAAAGCATACTTTTTTCCATCAAACTGTGGTATTCCATTTTTATATGAGTTGGTACTCTCCATGATCTACCTTTCAGTGGTTAAACTGATTTCTGAAGGAACCTGCTATGATACCAATTGTTGGATTACTGAGAGGGGGGGTGAATCATTAATAGTGCAATTATAATCATTTTTATCCAAATTGATCCAAGTGTTATATCAAAGTAGTATTATTATCTAGTATTGAGCAATAAGAAAAGAACAATCACACACATACATAGTACACCAGTGTTTTACATGGAAACTCAAATCAGCAGAAAACCACAGAATGTTTTTTCTTATATGTCTTGAAGAATTACATTCATTGGAAGCACCAACTTCCTTTGTTTTCCAGATGCAACTGGAAGGAGGCTCCAACCCCCTATATTCTCAGGCTACAACCTTAGGGAATATCCAACTCCCCAATTCTCTGGCTACAACCACAAGGAGGCTACAACCCCCTATGTTCTCCAGCTACAACCGAAAAGTGGCTACAACCACCTGTGCTTTCCCCATCCTGCCACCCTGAAGTAGAAATAGAATGATGGAACCACTGTCAATTTGTCACTATGAAATATACCGTTGTAAACCTGTACCAATAAATCTGAACCATGCATCAACCTATACCTCAACCTGTAATCAACCTGTACCATAAACAAGTGCATAAACCATGCACCAACCTGTAACAAATAACCTGTAATCAACCTCTACCATAAACAAGTGCATCCAACCATGTACCAAGTATGTACCAATCATGTTTCAACTACTCATCAACTATGACTCATCAATATTTACCACCATCATCAACTATACACCTCATGTATGTGTCAACTCATCAACTACTTCTCTCAACCATGTACTCAACATGTACCTCAACCAAAAGCCCTCATCAATTTCATGATCCAAATCTGATTTGTAGCTCTATAATAGAACTGGTGTATATGATCACATTCTTCCAAACCTTCCTTAAATTTAACAACAAGAGACTAGCATTTTCATCAAACTTTTCTTTAGTCTCACATGCTTAGTTTTTGATTAGTCAACAACCCTAACTTGAAGTAATCATAACTTTGTACTTGTAATGTATAAATATATGAAACTAACACACAATGTTATTTAGCATGTTTTATGCAATTCCTCCAGGTGTCACTACTTGTAACCTCTCAGAAAATGATTTATAGCAAAAATGGAATACCTTGTTGAATTCTGGCTTATTCTAGAGAGCGACCTTGTAGAGCGTGCCCCACATAGAATTTTTATTGAATTGATATGAAACTGTTACACAACACACTATATATAGTAACCTAACCAACACATTTTTTTTCACTGAATTTGGATCTGTTATGAAGAAGTTATGACGTTTTTACCTGAAACACATGTTTTTGACTAGTTTCAGGACTAGCCACAAACCCTATTTTCCACGGAGTGTAACTCCAAAAATACAATGACCCACAAGATGAATTTTTTACCACGGATACTTGGATATGTTTTCTCAATGGAATATAAATTTTATGGCCTGAATCATAATATAAACAAGTTATAGAGAAAATTGTGAGATGACCTGTAAATAACATACCTTAGAAAGCACCATCAAAAGAGTGTATCCTTCCTTGCATTTCGACCTTCTTTTCTTCACCTTCCCTTGAAATTTTGGCTTAGATATACTTGGTTACTTCAGAAACTAATAGATATTCAATATTCTCAAGTGTGTTTAAAATGAGAGAGCCTTTCCTCTTATTTATACTCTCCAAGTAGCTTCCTTAAAAACATCTTCTAGGTCACTTGGCCCCACTTTCCTTATTTTAGGGTTAACCCACTTCTAATTTC
>ML777725.1:950655-973217 GCA_009831015.1 Picea engelmannii
AAACCGTGAGGAGTTATGTGACGTTCCACATACCACCAGAAATGGAATGACATGTAATATCCATATAGAATAGTATTATCTGAAAATATATCATAACTCATACCTTTATCCATCAAACAAACTTGGGTCCATTACCCAAACCTGGGATCTCTAACTTCTCATGGCCATAACTCTCTAACCGTGAGGAGTTATGTGACGTTCCACATACCTCTAGAAATGGAATGAAAAGAAATATCCATCTAGGATATTTTACCTGAAAAATTCATTGTCCTTCATCTCATTATTTCACAATTAATCATGGGTTCTCTTACTCCTGAAAGTGTCTTCCCGTGAGGGCTTTCACCATAAGGGGACCACTTTGGAGTTCATCCATATTTACTTCTTATCAACCATGACAAGGCAATAATGAGTCATATTTACATCAAACAATATTGGGTCCATTACCCAAACCTTTGTGTTGCAAGGCTTTCCTCAAGGGTTGACATCAATGACAACCAACCTTAATCAACATACACAACCAGAAATTCTTACGAAAAATGTTGAAGAATCAGAAATAAATCAACCTGAAATTACTATAATGATTGAAAACCTGAACTTGAAAATACTGAACTCGAACTTGTTGAACTTGAATTCACTGAATATTACGAAGTTGAAATATCATGTTCACCAAGTTTAGACTCAACAAACTTGCATTCTATTCCTCAACAATGTGTTCCTTCACCAGTTCTAGTATTTGAACCATTGTAGAGTAGTCCTCAACACTTTGAATTTTCAGATGGTGTCGTACTTGAAGAATATATTCCCAGCGATTTTCATTTTCATTTCAACCCACATTTATTCGACAGTGATGATTCAATTTTTTTCTGAACTACCTACACCACTTGTATCTCCATGGAGAGATAACGCTTGGTATCGTTTTTTAGTCAGAGATAGTGAAACTCCATTGTTACGTACGTCATCGTCCATTTTTACTGGTCCAATAATGGATCAATCAACTTCTACATATCTTTTGTATGAAGGTACTGGCACCCCAACTTCATCCCTCACTACAGTTATTCCTTCTTTGTTTAGAGGAATATATGTATCTAGTACTTTTTCTACCTCTAGTGGACCTAGTACATCATATGAATTTGGCAGACCATAAGTCCCCACTGGGTATCAATCTCTCAGTTGTATTTTTTTGGAGATTTGATGAGTCCTTCGTTATTTTATTATCCTCCTTAGACAACTGGTATGCATAGTATGTCTGGTACAACTCCCTCGAATGTAGGAAAAATCCCACAAACTATTATTGCTCCAGTATCTTCTACTCAACCAATTTCTAGTCAACAGACTACCCTTACTAGCAGAACTTATGTTCCATTTCAGTCTTCTATAGGTCGATCCATACCTACAACTATGAGGAAAATGTCTATAGGATTTGTTTTTAATGGGGGGGGATTTCTTTCAAGATCGTCATCACCTGTTGGGGGGAAATCTCTTCCAGGATTGTCATTAGTTGTCGAGGGGCAACCATTGTTTACCAGAAAATAAACTCCCCCTAATTTTGGCCAACAACTTCCTCCTCCTAGATTTGGTCAACAACCTCCTCCTCCTAGATTTGGTCAACAACTTTCCCTTGGAGTTGGCCAACAGCCTCCTAGTTTTGGTCAACAACCTCCCCCTAGATTTGGCCAACAACCTTCTCCTCATGGTTTTGGTCAACAACCTCTCCCTAGATTTGGCCAACAACTTGTTCCTAGTTTTGTTAAACAACCTCTCCCTGGATTTGGCCAACAACTTGTTCCTGTATCTGGTCAACAACCTCTGATCGAACCTTATTTTAATGGAAAACCAATACCAACTATTGGTCAACAACCCCCTCTTGGAGGATCATCCCAAATTGGATTCATGCCACCCTCAGGTGGTCAAATATTTGGTGAACCGCCTTTCTCTGGAATGGAAAGTCAAAAAAACATACCTCAAGCCGATGGAGCTAGTGGTGCTCAAATACCTACTAGCTAACATTTTCAAGCATATACTTTGTATGATGTTGGAACTCTAATTCCTATGGGACAACAACCTTTTCATCCTTACCCTAGTCAAATACCTACATCATCCATGAATCCTCAACAGGGAGATCCACCATTTCAAGGAGGTGATCCTTATGTTATTTATCAAAACCTTGCTTACCAACAATCTAGTTTCAATATCCAGTTACCATTTTTGGAAACTTTGGATTTACTTGACCTATCTCGGCTTACCAATGACTCGATATAACACTCTCATTTTTGGCCTCCAATCCCTGCCAAGTTACCCAGTGACATTCCTAAATTTGATGGAAAACATGGAGAAGACCCATCAAACCACGTTATGACTTATCATTTGTGGTGTTCTTCAAACTGTTTAAATGATGATTCTATTCATTTGCGTCTTTTCCGATGCACACTCACTGGGAGTTCCGCTAAATGGTATATCAGATTAAGACGAGGAATTTTTTATACTTCCAATGCTTTGGCTATGGATTTCTTAACTCATTTATAGCTTCCAATTTGTTAGGAAGCTGGCAAGAAACTTTAACCTCTCTGTGATAGTCTACATCCACTCATATTCCAGATCACATACATGAAGGGTGACAACGACGTCGTTTAATTAAATATGGAATCCCAGATCAATTGTTAGCTGATTGGTTTACCAAATCATTACTTCCTCCTATCTCTTGTGATGTTTCCATGGGGGGCATCATAACCAAAGATCAAGCTATTGCTCATGTTCAATATTTAGACCTTGTTTATTCACAATCTATCACCTTGTATGATTTGATTCCAAATTCCCCTAGACCTTCCATGAACCCAACTATTGTTCCTACTACAGAATCACACCTTTTTGATGGTTTGGTTGGCTCTGTCACTCAATAATCTAAGAGTAAAAATTATGGTGAGTCAAATTTTAAGGTTACTCCTAAAACCACTCAAGTTACTACCACTACCCCTCTCCAAGTTCTATGGATAAAACTTTCGAGATTAATGTAGTTCAAACCATGACATATGGTAAGACTCAAATATATGGGAGTAAGAAGGGAAAAGGTAAATCTAAACAAAATTCCCAACAACAGGAGAAAATGAAAACACAACCTTGTGATGAGACACAAAAACAGAAACCCAAGTATCCTTATTTAATTTGTGAGGAAGATCATTATACCAAGGATTTTTTGCGTCACGCAGATGTTACTCATTTCCTTAAAGGTACATCTACTAAACTTGATGTGTTGACCCAACATTTTCCTCCTCATAAAACTTAAATGGTTACCCAAGATCAACCCTCTACATCAAACATATCTTATGTACTTATGTGTACGAAAAATAAATATAAAGAGATCTCACTCACAACGCAAGCCAAAGACTACCTGTCTTCCAATGGGAGTTCTACTGATCATCCTTCTACGTCTCCTCCACCACCTTCTAGTCCTCTACAGATTGATAAACCCAGCCCTGACACAGTAATTTGACCACCCCAAAAAGGTTTTATTCTTAAGTCATCATTTAACCCCCATGCATGAGCTGCTCAAAACTACAATATTGTAGAAGATTTAGCTCAAGAGACTTTTGCAATGTTGACCCTCGAAGTCCTTAAAATTTTCCCTACACAATAGAGAGCACTATTGTCTTCCATAGGTGGAATTTACCCTAGTGATTCAAATACGATAGCCTTTGACTTGGAAACTCATGTTCATAGGCTTCCTCATCAGCTCTCTTTTCAAATACAAGCCCTGGTGCGAGAAAATACTATTTTTTGTATCGTTATTGACGAAGGAGCCTTGAATTATGTGATGTCTCATAATTGTTGGAAGTTTTTTGGCTCTCTATCCATAAATAAATCATCAAATACATTAAAATCGTTTTATGGTAGAGGATTTAAACCATATGGAGTAATAAGTGCATTACCAATCGTATTAGAAGGTAAGACAGTCATTGTTGAAGTTGAAATTGTCGACGCCCCGCTCGACTACAATATTCGCTTATGATGTAATTGGATCTATGTCATGTTTGTTGTAGTTTCTACCTTGTTCTATGTACTATATTTTCCTCATCAAGGAAAATTAGTTACAGTTGACCAACTTGCCTATTTTGATTTTGATTCACATGTTGGTAGTGTACCTTTTATCGAAAATACCTCATCTTCTTATGAGAATTTTGGTGTGGGTATTTTGAAAGATTCATCATTAATGGGAACGTTTCCACTCCCACCACCGGACATTTCTCCATCCATCGCCAAACTCAATATAATTTCAACTAATACTGGTGAATCCTTGATCCAGGTGGATATTCGTGGCAACCCACCTATTCCAACTAGCTCCTCTTGAGAGTTGTTAGTTTAGTATGTTCGTCTTTAATTCTTTGTAATTGTGGGTTCTACACTTTTGGGTCTTTATGAATCCCTACACAGCTTCCAGGTGGAGATTGGTGGCCGCCCACCTAATCCAACTAGATTATTTTGAAATTTTTCATGTCAGTACATCTTTTTGTACTTCCAGGGCCGTTTTGGGGCCCTAAACAGTGTTTTCTTGGCTTTCCACAATCAAACTGTAGACAGAGTCAAAGTTACGAAAATACATTTCCAATGGGCTATCATGCACCTAAAATGGAGGTTGTATGCAAAAGTTACGACCTCGGGAAGTTGAGGTACCAACTTACCCATCGAGGCCCACATAAATTTTGGTGTTTCATCTCCTAGGGTTAGGATTTTGGATGTCTAGGTTTTTGGCATTCATGAGTAATGTTAAAAATGCCTCTGGTGCCTCATTGTAATCATTCTTCTCAGACGGATGCACGTAGTAGCCACATCTCTTCTCAGAGATAGCTACCACCATTCGAGCAAGTTGTTTTTAGTTCTACAGTTTTAAAGTTTCATCCTATTTTATTTATTCAATAGAAGTTATTTTTAACTGGATATATTTTGTTATTCTCCATATCTGTGTGTTATTTCATTTGGTCTGGTATTCCTTTCATTCTGCTCATAAATCCAGATCAATAGTATCAGAGTGGACTTCTCTTCAATTATTTTTCTTTGTGCATGTCCCCAACAAGATCTAGGTACAAGAATTTGGGACTCGAACCAATCGAGCCTTTGCAAGATCAGCCACATCGAGCCCGACAAAAAACCATGGGGGGTGAGAAGAAATATGATGGAGCAAGAGATCCTTTTAAAATGTTTCTCGAGGAATCCCTTGCATGACAAAGGAATGATATGATGGACAAATTTGTACATATCCTTCGGCGGTTTCCCATAGGAGACGCAGCTTCATCAAGTGGCCACGCAACCCCCTTCAAGGTATAAGAAAATTTTGATATTCCATTATTTGAAGGAATAATATATGTGGATTTTGTAGATAAATGGTTGAATATGCTCAAAGGGTATTTTTTGGTCCATAATTTTTCCAACAGGGAAAATATTACTTTCTCACTCCTCAAGGTCATCCCCCATGTTAAGGACTAGTGGGATACTTACTCTGAGCAAAGGAACATAGAGGAATCTGCAATATTTGTGGTCTCCCCCGCATGGGATTCCTTCAGGGATACCATCAAAGAATAGTACTACCATGTTGGAAGCTATGAGGACTAGTACACAAGATGGACCACACTGTGTCAGGAAAGGGACCAAACAGTACTAGATTTCACCAATATTTTCCATACCTTGTGCACCAAATTAGATATCAAAGACTCTGAACGACATCTGGTGCTAAAATACCACAGTTGTATGCATAGATACATTCAAACAGAAATGGATTTTCTGTACATTGCATCATTAGGTGTGGCTTATAGATATGTTGTCAAGATCGAGCAGAAATTTAAGAAGAAGAGGTGGTATTTTGGATCTAAAAACTCCTCACAACTGAAGCAGGAAAAAGGCGACCACAACCCAAAAAACAAGGGATAGAGAAAATATGGTCACTCTCAGGACAACTAGTCCAAGCCACAACCTAACAAGGGTAATGAGAAGTCAAAGAAGGAGACATGAAAATGGAATACCATAAAATCCCTTGGCACAACGTTGAATAATGTCACTCCAAGAAGTCACTGGTAGTCGAGCTGAAATATTCCAAGTCGGAGGAATATTCTGACTCCGAATAAAATCCATAAAGTGGGAAACGGATCATCAATGTTGAACCCAGTCCACTGTCACTATCAAAAGGGTCCAACCAAGAAAACCAGAAGAACCGGAGGAAGGGGAACACCTCTTTCAATCGCAGATGTGATTAAGGGGACTCTGTTGCATTTCATTGTCGATAGAAGCAGTCAGAATAACGTGATTTCAGCAGAGTTCATCAAGCAGCTAGACCTACCAATAACACCGCACTTGTACACCATCGACTGGCTTCACCAAGGATGAGATCTTTGCATCATCCAACAGTGTCATATTCCCTATAGCATCAAGTCCTTCAAAGATGAGGTATTGTGTGATATTTTTCCCCTTGAATTTTGTGATGTTCTTTTAGGCCAACCATATTTGTGAAGAGACAAGTTGTGTATGAGTCTAGACCCTGTAGTGTTATTATTACTTTGGGTAGAAAATTGTACAGGATACCATAGTTAGTGTTGTTCCTGAGTTTATACCAAGGCTTCAAGTATAACGTCAGGCATCAGGAAATGAGGAAAAGGTTTCAAAGTTAGTCTTTCACTACTGAAATTATAGAGAAAATTTATTTAAATCGAATTAATATTATAACAGCTCAGAGGTTGTTTCTCGCATCTGAGTCAAATTTTAAATATTGAATGAAATGAAAGAAAAACATAAAACTGCTAATCAAAGCAAGGCATCAATTGTTGAAGAATATTACTCTGTAATAGAAGAAGAAAGTGAGCGATGTAACTTTCAATGAAGTGTAAAATATAGCATCTAATTAACATTCAGGTCTTGTATTTACTAACGGTGAATACAGAGGAAAATATGTTTGTTATCAAATTACTAGGTGAAAAGTAACCACAGTAGAGGTTGTACTAAATTGTGATTTTAAACATTCATCAAAGTAAAATATATGAAATCATGTTGGAAAATGGAAGGACATAAGAACACATAACTCAGAATAGACGAGATATAGAATCTATGGCATGAATTTCTATTATTTCTCAATAAAGAGAGTCTTCTCCTTTACAATCGGAAAAAAGAAGCCCTTGATCCTTTCTCAAAATGTATATTTATACAAAATTTTAAGAGTTTCAAATTCTATCATCCTAAAGGTTTCGGTTACGTATGAGAAGGTGAAATTCTTCACTTAGTTGTCTTTTGTCTCCTTTCATGCTGGCAGGGTGTTTTCCTTTCTTTGTCCTCTAGCTCAAAAATAGGGTAGAATAAGCAATTGCATTATTGGCCTCCAGAAGTGTTCCCTTTCCCTTGTTCAATACAATTGATACACTTTTCTACCAACTGGGCTATCAACTTGGGAAGTTCATTTTGGTCATTAGCTTCGAAAGTGTAGCACTTCTTTTCCAGTTGTGGTATTCTTTCTCCTATTTGCATGTCTTCTATAATGATAGACAATAATTGTGGGTTTGGTTTTATCAACCATTTATCTACTTGGGCAATATTGGCATGTTTTATCTGAGATAGGTCAACTTGGTCTCTTTCCATATTTTCTGTGATATCTAGCAAATGTTTGACTATGTTAATTTTTCCCAACGTTCCAGAGCTACTTTCCTTGTCAAGATCTAGCAATTTTTTATTTATTAGGCCGAATGTTTCTTCACAAGATTCTCTCACCTCTTTAGCCATTTTTTTTTCCTCTAATATATTGTGCTCCCATGCTTTTAACAGGACGTTACCTCTAGTTTTCTATAGAATGGATAATCTGGAAGCGATGACCATTTCTTTCTTTGTTGTTTCTATAATAGCTTCCTGGAAAGCACCCAGAGTCACCTTACCTTTTCTTTCTCTTAAGGTGATATTATTTAGCGCTAGATCTATCACCTGAAAATGACTCTGGATGATTTCTACTTTAGCAAGTAGACTATGTTGAACTGCCTCAATCCTCCTTCATATTTCCATGGCTTGGGTTCGAAATACCACTATATCTATGACCTGGATTTCAGTAGAATTTAATTTAGATTGCAACTTTTTTATTAAGTCCTCCTATTGACTTATCTGTGCTTGGGTTGTCTGAGTCAACTGTTGCATTTTCTCAAAATTAGATTTGAGCTGTTTAATTTTCTGTTGATCAGTTGCTATGACTTGTTCAAGGTTTTTACATGCCTCATTCTTCGCATTCATTTCTACATTTTCCATCTGAATCTGTAATTTTCTAATCAAAATGTCTTTTTGTTTAAGCCATTCCTTCAAGGTTCCAACCGAGAATTGGTTGGCTATCGCATAAGCCCCCAATGTCCCTGCTACCTCTTCGACAAATTCTATCTCTTCTAAGGCTTCTCCATCAGTTAGTATTTTGAATTTTTTTGGTTGTCACACTTCCCTTTTGATGTGTTTCTCGATTAACCACAACTTTTCTTTTCTTTCTAAAAAAGAAATCACTAGGAGGTAGCTCTTCTACAGAGATAGGTGTTAGATATTCTTTGAATATTGTTCCTGCATCAGGTTTCCCTTTGGTAAATTGCAAGGGTGTGACGAATGGAATGGGACTGTTGATTTATGCTCTAAGGCTGTGGCTTCTACTTTAGAATGGCCAAAATCTAATAAATAATAGGTACCAATGTGTAAGGGAAACAATGGCCATACCTTTTTTTGAACCCCTTTGTGCTCTTTGTTGATTCCGTCGAGTACGGTTTGCCTGGAAATTTCGCGACATATTAGCTTGTCTGGTAAGAATAGTGGCAGGGCATATGGGGGAACAGTGCAGCCAAAAACCCTAATATAAGAGAATCATTCTTCAATGTACCAATCTACCACACTGCCTAGATTATTCATGATCTTATCTGAAATCCTGGGAGGTGGATGGACGAAAATAGCGACATGCATTGGTACCATTATCCAGTTGAAAATATCATAGATGAAATATTTGGATTTAAATTCCCATATATTTGAGTGGTATTATGTGAATAGGCTCTGTGTTAATTAGATTCCAGCTCCAACTCATTAATGGAAAGGGTGTCATGTAACAAATGGCATCCATAATGTAAGAAGACATAAAAAAATGAGGATGCCTTCCCATTCACCTTTTGCTTCTGGTATTTTGTAATTTGATCGGCCAAACTAACCGACAACATCTTGGCCCAGTCGAAAGAGTATCCCTCTACTAGTGTGTGGATAAGTAGTACCCATGGGAGAAAAAAAATGTACAGTATTCTCTTTCCCATAAAGTCTACACACCATCATCGCTATATACATGAATTGTGGCTGTAACGAAGAGATTGCATATATACCATGAGAATCATCTCTGAACTTTTTAGGGTGTGAGTACCAATCCTTGATCAAGTTGGATAATATTTTTCCAAATTGTTCACATTCTTTCTGCTTGAAACCCTCTAAAAAATCGACATTGCAAGTAAATTTCGATGTGGGAGACAGCTTTTACATCGCCTGTAGATGTTTCAGCTAAAATGACCCAATAGCCACCTTCTGGGAATTAAATATTGTTCTGGCTGGGACATATACATGATCCAATGCCCATCCAATCATATCACAATAGGGAAAAAGTCGCAGCCTTGTAGCTACCTTGTGCATCTCCGACTAAGCAACCACCTTGTATTTTAGATACAATTTTTCCTTCTCGTTGTCGCTCGAATCGCCTGGTTCGTTTATCATCTCGTATTGCAAAGTGTTGAAAACATGTGTCCATTTTTTGACTACATCGATATTTCTAGGCGAGGTATCAGAAAGGATGTCTGAACTCTGGCCTGAACTTTCACCATTTATTTTGGGAGCTTTTCGTGGAGCCATCATATAGAATCTTGAGATTATAATTCCTTTCATAGAGGATGAAAATACAAACAATGGTTATCTCACTAAGTAGACTCTGTGAAAACTATAATTAAATTCAACTAATGACAGAAATCCTTTCACATTAAGCGTTCTATTCTACGCAGGTCCTTGTTGACACAGCGTTTAATTCTTTTAATAGAAATATCTGGAGATAAAGTAAGATCTTATTTCCGATCTACCCTACTCATAAATGCCATAAATGCTTGATATTTTGTGACTTGGGAGAATCATAGAAGCAATCAATTTTCACCCATAAGTTTTACAAGGTAAAAGGTTGTTTAAGATATTAATTAATCCAGCTTAAACTTTAATTGATTGTGATGAGATCTTAACCCTTTTTGGAACTCATAGTCTCGGGTGATTTCACTCTTAGTCTTGATCCATGAACCCCAAATTCGTGAAATCCGATTTGATCAATTAACTTTAATCATGTATAAATTCTTAATTAATTGCGATTAGTTTGGAAAATTCGCAACCTTGAGTATTGGGGTTATAAGTTGTTTTTTCAAGGAAACACTGTTATAAGTTCTTAATTAATTGCGATTAGTTTGAAAAATTCGCAACCTTGAGTATCGGGGTCGAAACCCGAAATCACGACAATAATTAATTATCCTTAATTGCCATTACTCACATAATTAATCAGGTTTATCTTGAATTTCTTTCGCGACTTCGCATATCGGCATATTCGAAGGTTGCTTGAGGGGTGACTCTCGACTTGCGAAGGCACGATGTATTAAATTAGCGATAATCACTCTTAAATGGTTTGACGATCACGATTAAGCTTAACCTTAGTTCTCTATTTTGCATGTCGTGGCATTAAGGACTTTGACATGTTGGATAGTCGGATTTGTGAAACCCCAAAATCTGATGTTTAAGGTTTATCGTTAGTGTTTTATTGTTTAAAAGGTAGGCAACTTCCAACTCTTTAATATCTGGAGTATTTAAAAAATATATGTGTCACAACATAGGGTCCAACTAGGGATATCGTCTCTTTATGAGATGAGAAGAATAGTAGACTGAGTGCCTTTATTGGGTAAATGGAGTCATTATTTAACTTTTGCAAAACACCTTCGGAAGGGGGAAATATAGGAAAATTTAAGGTTTTATCCTTATCTTTGAAAACCTTCGAAAACTAATCAATCACTAAACTCAATTTTAGGCCCATCGATGACTTACTCTTTCTAAAACTGGTTTCAGATTTGCTTAAGATAATCAAAACGACCTTAAAAATTCTAATAGGTTCTGTTGATCTTGCTTGCATCAAGGTGAAGTAAATTTAGTGTTTTTAATCAGGGAGCCCCGCATGGACTTGAGATGCAGATCTGGTTGAGAGAAAACTAATTGTCATAGTACAGTATAATTCATGTATAATAGCCTTACATATATCTTAGACATTGATTCACTGCCAGTGAGCCTGTTCAGTACCCCAGTGAAGTTATTTGATTCCCTTAATTGAATTTCCTTTCACCACTTCAATTCGTAACTTTTCATTTAAATGTTGAGATGAGGGCAATCATTTAATGAATTTCATTTCATCATCTCTTTTTTGGACTAGATGGGGGCAATCATTTATGAATTTCCTTTCACCATTTGTCTTATGTTTTTTCTTTTAAAACATGAAGTGAGGGAAATCAATTTGTATAAAATATACTCGGGGTGATATATGTTTATAATTTAGCAATGGAGGTCTGTTAACTCACTTTGATTACTCTAGACTAGTATTATTTTGACCTTCAAAACATCTTAGTCTACAAGAAAATTCTTATGGGTGATTTTTATTTCCAGGGGCCTTCATTGAGCAAGACTAATCACTTTAAACCTGTTAAAAAACTAAGAGAGTTAGGATTAGCTTATACATATTTTTGCTCAATAGAAGTCTGAGGAGTCGTGAGGGCTTACCCTTTTTCTAAGATTTTTTTGTCAGCTTTCGGAGTTAAAATGTGACCCCACTTTTTTTTATGGATGCCATGGGAAGGCGTCTGGAGTTAAGGGAGACTTCACCAAAATTTGAACAAGGTGAAAAAAGGGAAGTTTCGGATTTCATAAACGCAGTTTTTTATAATGCAAACCTAACTCTGGGAAATTCTTTGAGGTTGTCCTACTTCCTCTTTTTCTTATTTTAATTATTTTTATCTTATCCCGAGGAAATTTTTATAATATATAGTAAAATTTTGTTCTTTTGATAACATATTGGGCGAGTATCTTAAACAATTCAGAGATTCATACCTGTGATTTCCCACTTCGTTCTCATCTAAGTAAATTATTTATTTATCACCTATTTCGGGACGATCAATTTTCTGATATACGATCGTTGATTTTTCTTCTTTTGATGTTTGGGCTATAGACAAAAATCCTACATGAAAACAACATGAAAGGTGTCAAGGTCTTAAGAGTCACAGAGTTCAATGTGTTAACTATTTTATATTTCCTTTTCTATGAAATCACTAACCTGTTTTATTTGTGGTGGAAGTAAAACTTACCGAAAAACTGTAAAAAACAGAAAACACAAATCGGTATATACAATGGAATTTTAGAAATTGTTTATTGCATAAAGTGCTTCAGATAACACCCGTTGATAGAAGCATTGAGTATTTTACCATTCATATTTTCTAGCAAAAATGAATTCTTCCCTTCATAAGTCGTAACTTTGAATGGTCCATACCAGATATGATCGAATTTACCATGTTTTGTCGAGTCTTCCTTCCTAGCGTCCCATTTCAAAACTAAATCACCAAGGAGGAATTCCCTGTCTTTAGCCTTATGATCAAATAGGTCTTTCATTTTGTCTTGATATTTCTGAATCTTTTCATCCACTTCAACTCTATTTTGTTGAACTTTGATCAGCTAATTTATTCTCCTGGTGACATGGTTTGGTTCTTCTTTTTCATCTTGCCAATGTTTCATCACAGGTAGGGACAAATTTATGGGTAATACTATGTCAGTCCCGTATACCATTTGAAATGGAGAAGTGCCAATTTATTTCTTGGTGCCTATCCGATTTTCCCACAAAGCGTATTTCAAATTCACATTCCAGGATTTTTTATTTTCGTTCAACACTTTCTTAATTATGGTGATTAAGATTTTGTTTGATGATTCAACTAGCCCATTGCCTTGAGGGTAGTATGTCGTAGAATGACCTAGTATAATATTGTATTTTTGGAAAAATCTAACCATTGCCATAGATTTGAATTCCTGGGCATTATCTGTAACTATCTTTCGGGGACAGCCAAATCTGGATAATATGTTTTCTTCCAGAAAATCTATCACCACTGAATCTGTCACTTTTCTGGTTGGAAAAGCTTCTACCCATTTGGTGAAATAATCTATAGCGGTCAGGATCCATCTATGTTGCACGCTGAAATGTGGATTAATTTCACCTATAAAATCCAACCCCCATTGTTGAAATGGGGCTTTCGTTTTAACCAGGACCAAAGGTAATGTTGGGAGTTTCTACTTGCCTGCAAATAATTGGCAGGAGTTACAAGCTCTGACTTTGGAACTCACATCTGTGAATAATTTAGGCCAGTAATATCCTGCTTTCAATATTTTATAAACCATTGTTCTCCATGCATGATTTCCTCCGCACACTCCCTCATGAAATTCATTTATGACCTTTTTGTTTATGATTCTACTAGACAAACCAATAGAAATCCTAGCAGGTCTTTCTAATACAATTGGCTTTTCAAAATACAATACTTTACCGCGTGAAATTTCAACATCCTAGTTTTAGACGGAGACATATCATTTGGGCATTTCAGAGTCAGAATATAAGATACTATGTCTTTATACCAACCTGAAGATGCAAACTTTTCTTCAATTCTGGTTGTATCTATTTGGTCGTCGAATTTGTCTACATCCAAATATCCTTCGTACTCTTGTAGGTTATTTATTCCAAGTGCTCTGAAATTTGATTTGGCTAGTATCTTAGCCAAACCTTGTCCCTTTATGAGCTTTGTCGATTTTACCTCTAGATCGAATTCTTGAATTTTAGCAAGCCATCAACCCCTCTTCCCGTCACTGTCAGGCTGAACCAATATATCCTTAACGGAACTGGTGGGTACATATGTGATGATCTTGGAGCGTAGCACATAGGTTCTGAAATCCTTCAGTGCCTTCACCATAGCATATGCCTGCTTTTCCAATATTGCATACCTCAACTCTGTGTCTCTAAGGCTTTTAATGAAGAATGCTATTGGTTTCTCAAAACCTTCTTCATTCTTCTGGAGGAGTACTGCCGCAATTGTGTGTTCGGATGCAAACGAGAAGATCAAAAATTATTTCAGATAATCAGGGCTTGCCAGTACAGGCGCTTTACCTATAATTTTATTGATGTGTTCAAATGACACTTTAGCTTCGGCCATCTATTTTACTTCATTGTTCTTATTAAGCATATATGTGATCAATTTCACGATTTCAGCAAAGTTCGGGATAAATCTTCTTAAAAAAAATATTTTTCCTAAAAATGACTGAATTTCTTTTGCATTTCTAGGGATATTTATAGTGTCGATAGCTTCGACCCTTTTAGGATCAATTTTAATTTCATCCCGAGATACAATATGGCCCAAGAGTTTACCTTCTTGTGTTTCAAAGTGAGATTTCTTTGGATTTAAAGACAAACCAAATTTGTGACATTTCTTGAACGTCTGCTTGAGGTGGGTCATATGATCTTCGTCAGATTTGGAAAAAATTGTCAGATCATCAAGATAAATAACAACAAATTCATCTCTTTCACCGACGAAAGCGATGTCCATAGCTCGCTAGAAAGTAGCACCTGCATTCATTAAACCAAATGGCATTTTTTCATACATAAATGTACCCCATGGGGTGGAGAACGCATTTTTTTCTTTATCATCTTCGTTGACTTCAATCTGATTATAACCTGAAAATCCATCAATCATTGACATTCTATTTGCTCTGACCACTTTTTCCAAAACATGATCCATTTTGGGTAGCGGATAATTGTCTTTGAGAGATGATTTATTTAGATTTCTAAAATATACACACGGCATGATTTCTCTGTTCTTCTTCCTGACTGGGACTAGGTTAGCCACCCACTCAGAGTACCTGAGTGGTTATTTTCCAGGAGATTTTTGACTTCCTTTTCGACCACGGGTAGTAATATGGGATTGATTTGCCTAAGCTTTTGTCTGAAAGGTTTTACACCTGTATTTAAAGGAATTTTGTGTTCAATCATAGCGGTATCATAAGTCCTCATGTCATCATAAGAAAAATAAAAAACGTCTTTGTATTGCTTGAGTAAATCTGCATACTCACCTTTCATCTCAGGAAGAAGATACTTTGATATTTTTACTATTCTAGGCTTTTATTTGGTGCCTATATCACAATCTTCGACTTCTTCTGGCTGAGGTTGCAAGGTATATTTTAATGGCATGTCATTGTGGTCAAATAATATTTTCTAGAGGGATTAGACATTTACGGATTTTATTGTTTTTTAGTACTAACATGCGGTGATTCGCGATCTTTTCTTGGAACTCTTTTGGATCCTCTTCTTCTTACATAATCCAGGCATGGTCATTCTGGTTTTATTGATCGATATGTGTTTCAGCAAAGTCTTCCACCATTTTGAGGAATTTTTGGATATGTTCATCATATTTGAATACTTGTCAGTGTTGCATATTGTTTGGTATGGAGGGTCTATGCCTCATCTCTATGTGATACTTTAGTTTAAAAGTTGTAGGAGGTACGAAAGTTGAGGCTGCTTTGGCTAATGAATCGGCTTGTATATTTTCTGTATGGGGAATGTAATGAACCTTAACTGATGAGAAAAAAATTTCCATCAAATCCCAGGCGTAGTCTCTATAAGATCTCAATCTTGGGTGTTTGGCCTGGTACTGTCGAATTACTTGCTTCACAATTAATTTCGTGTCTCCATAGACTTCCAAGTTTTTTATGTTTAACTTCCTTGCAGCTTCTAATCCCAAGACCAAGGCTTCATACTCGCATACATTATTCGTGTAATCTATGTCCCACTGTATTCTGTAAGAGACAGGAATCATAAACTCATCCCCAGGTGCTACAAAGAGTACCCTTGCGGCTGCTCCTTCACATGACGAGGCACCATCAAAATACATTTTCCAAATCCCAGTACTATATACACTTTCATTTATTTATTTTGTTTTATTTTTCTCTGTGAAATATTTTGTATATTCATCTATATCATCATCAATTGATAAAATACAATTTCCTAGATCTTGATCAGTGACATAAACAGGGTAATTACTAGGATTATGTGAATCACTTACCATATATGCTAGTCGTGTTTCTCGGTATAATTAGGTGAAATGTCCACCAAAAATGGGAATCGTGGCGTAGGTCATGTCCAACTGAAGGGATCCTCCAAGCTTAGTGCCCCAAAACCTAGATAATAGCATACCATACTTCAGAGCTATGTCAGCAATAACTACATCCATCAAAACACTTTTTACTAGGATGTGTGCAAGATTTACCACTAAGTCTTTGATCATACCCATACATTTAACTTTTCTTGAATCAAACTAATACAAATCTTCGTAGGGCCTGGTAATTTCAAGCCCAAGTCTATCCATAATAGCCTTGGGCATCATGTTATGTGAGGCTCCAAAATCCAACATGCAATTATGTAGCAGGTGATCGTGTACATTTAGTGTAATGTAGAAAAGAGCAATGGTATCTCTGGCACCTTCGAAATGCGGACTAAAAATTATATTGGGCTTATCATCTTCCAAATTTATAACGTCAGCCTGAATTTCCATATCTGAAAAATTTATCATTTTGGTGATTTTCTTTCGGTAAACAGGATTCCTTGCCAGTTCAACCAAAGGTATCGGAATTTTGATTTTGTTAATCTCATTTTCTAGGCTGAACCCTCCTATAATCTTGTCAGTTTCTTTGTTTAGGATTTCGAACTCTTTCTTTTCCAATTTATTGGTTTTCATTGCTTTATTTACAAATGTTTTTGTTTTTTTCATCTGTGTTTTGGCTTTCTTAGTTTCGGTTGTCTGTGTTTTCCCTGTTTGGATCTCAACTCCTTTTATTTTGGTGTTTAGTATTTCAATCTCTTTTCGATATGGCTCATATATTTCCCCTCTCAGCAAGATTTTCTTTGGTTGGTTAGTCTCTACGTTTTTCTCTTTAGACCTTAGATTATACTTATGTTGGAGTTATGCCATTATAGTATCGGCAATCCCCTAGAAAGCAGGATCTTCTGTATTATTAATGTTTCCATCCTCATTAGACTGGTGTTCCATGTTTAAAGACCTCTCATAATCTTGTCTAGTCAAATGAGGTTGTTGGCAATCATCACTGAGATTATTCATATCATCTTCTAAATCCTCAAATTATTGCATGTCATTTCCTCCTATAAAATTTTCATTTGTTAAAGGAGTCTGAACCTTTTGATCTTCACTTTTAATCTGTCTTTGTTGAATTTGGGGATTAGGGTTCCTTCTGAATTCTCTCCTGGCGAACTGATCTGCTTTAGATTGATCTAGTTCCATCTTTGAAATTTTATTTAATAGTTCTTTGATTATATTTTCCATATCATCCATCTTATTGTATGTGGATCTCCCACCTCTGGAAGGTTCTGCTTGTTCCATAAATCATTTAGTCTCTTTATTTCCCATTTCTACCTTCTCTTTTAATTTTCCAGAAGCCATCATATTTGACTCAATCTCTACGGCATCGTCTTGCATTCAGGTAAGTTAGGCAGCTCTCCATTCTCTCAATAATAGTGTGAAATTGGGTTCAAAAGATCCTACAAAAGTTACCTTGGTTGCAGGCTAGGAAGGTTTAACCTCAACTGGAATCTTGTTATATAACTTATTAAACCTTTGAATGAATTCAATAACAGTTTCTGAATTTTTCTTCCTTAAGGCTCCAAACTTAGTTAAGTAATATAGGTGATCCTTTCTCTCACCCCATTGTCTGATAATGGAGTTTTCTATCTCCTCATAGGATCCTATCGAACCTGCGGTCAAACCTCGGAACCAATTTCTCACCTTTCCTTCGAAGGTTTGAACAAACAACTGCGAATACATGTCTTCGTGTTCAAGACCGGGAATATCTGTGAATTGATCGAGAAAATTTATATGTTTGACTGTGGTCAAATATCCCTCTCCTGTAAACTTAGGTAGGTTTTTCATGTAGTTTTTAGGTAGATCATGAAGGGGTACTGGGAGGACCAAAGGAGCGTATTTGGCAGCTACTTTAACAAAAATTCTGGGAGGTGGGGGTGGGGCTTGACCGCCCCCTCCTCCTCCTCTGGCAGCAGCCATAGATATTCTAGGAGAGGAGACTGGTAAATTATAAAGAGGGTTTTCAAATATGTATAGACATCCTTTATTCTTCAGGATGAAGTGAGAAAGGTCTTGAGAACCATTTATCAGGAGACGAAAAAACTGAAAAAGGGGGGAACGGGATACGGGGACTCGGTTCTTCTGATTTGCAAGAAACATAAATGGGAGAACCTATTGGAGTTGAATCCGAGTGTATGGTATATTCTTCGAGACTTTGTGAGGTTGGGGAATTTAGCTCGAGAGCTGATGGGATATGAATCAAGGTGGGATTTACTATAGGTTTATTTCCTTCACTTACACAGGAGGTATTCGAATGAGCTTCAATTTTAATTTCAGGGAAAACTAATTTAGGGTTTATGGTTTTAGCTTCAACTGTGTTAGCCAACGTTTCTCTGAAAACGATCTGGGTGGAAACTTCTTGCAGAGTTAACGGTTCGATTGGAACATTAACCTTAGACTGTGTGGATTTAGGTTTGTAAACCTCAGTAGTTTTCTTAAGGAATCCTCTTGGTTTTAGTATTTTTTTGGGGTCGGAAACAGGCGTGGTCTGCTTATCATCTGGGTTTTTTCTAGTGTTCCTTCGACCGGATGCCAGTTTATTTAAATGTGGAGTCGCCAAGTGAATAATAAAAACTTACCCTTATAATGTCTTCAATATTTGTTCACTATCAAAGAAGGAAACTTACCAATGTCGTTCTCCCAGGGAAAAATAACTTTGTTTCTCAGTCCCCGGCAGTGGTGCCAAAAAGATGTTGTTCCTGAGTTTATACCAAGGATTCAAGTATAACATCAGGCATTAGGAAATGAGAAAAAGATTTCAAAGTTGGTCTTTGACTACCAAAATTATAGAGAAAAGTTATTTAAATCGAATTAATATTATAACATCTCAGAGGTTGTTTCTCGCATCTGAGTCAAATTTGAAATACTGAATGAAATGAAAGAAAAACATAAAATCGCTAATCAAAGCAAGGCATCAATTGCTTAAGAATATTACTCTGTAACAAAAGAAGAAAGTGATCGATGTAACTTTCAATGAACTATAAAATATAGCATCTAATTAACATTCAGGTCTTGTATTTACTAACAGTGAATACAGAGGAAAATTTGTTTGTTATCAGATTACTAGGTGAAAAATAACCACAGTAGAGGTTGTACTAAATTATGACTTTAAACATTTATCAAAGTAAAATATATGAAAGCATGCTGGAAAATGGAAGGACGTAAGAACACACAACTCAGAATAGACGAGATGTAGAATCTATGGTGTGCATTTGTATTAATTCTCAATAAAGAGAGTCTTCTCCTTTACAATCGGCAAAAAGCAGCCCTTGATCCTTTCTCAAAATGTATATTTATACAAAATTTTAAGAGTTTCAAATTCTATCATCCTAAAGGTTTCGGTTACATATGAGAAGGTGAAACACTTCACTTAGTTGTCTTTTATCTCCTTTCATGCTAGGAGGGTGTTTTCTTTTCTTTGTCCTCTAGCTCCAAAATAGGGTAGAATAAGAAACTGCATTACTGGCCTCCGGAAGTGTTCCCTTTCCCTTGTTCATTACAATTGATACACTTTTCTACCAACTGGGCTATCAAATTGCAAATTTTAGTTTGGTCAATAGCTTCGAAAGTGTAGCACTTCTTTTCTAGTTGTGGCAGTCTTTCTCCTATTTTCCTTTCTTCTATAATGATAGACAATAATTGTAGGTTTGGTTTTATCAACCATTTATCTACTTGGGAAATATCGGCCTGTTTTATCTGAGATAGTTCAACTTGGTATCTTTCCACATTTTCCTTGATATCTAGCAGATGTTTAACTATGATCATTTTTCCCAACGTTCCAGAGCTACTTTCCTTGTCGAGATCTAGCAATTTTTTATTTATTAGGCCAAATGTTTCTTCACAAGAGTCTTTCACCTCTTTAGCCATTTTTTTGTTCTCTGATATATTATGCTCCTGTGCTTTTAATAGGATGTTACCTCTGGTTTTCTCTGGAATGGATAATTTGGAAGTGATGACCATTTCTTCCTTTTTTGTTGCTATAATAGCTTCCTGGAAAGCACCTCGAGTCACCTTAGCTTCTCTTTCTCTTAAGGTGATATTATTTAGCGCTAGATCTATCACTTGAAAATGAGTCTAGATGATTTCTACTTTAGCAAGTAGACTCTATTGAGCTGCCTCTATCCTCCTTCATATTTCCATGAATTGGGTTCGAAATATCACTATATATATGACCTGGATTTCAGTAGAATTTAATTTAGATTGCAATTGTTTTATTAACTCCTCATGTTGACTTATCTGTGCTTGGCTTGTCTAATCCGACTGTTGCATTTGCTCAAGATTAGATTTGAGTTGTTCAATTTTTTGTTGATCAGCTGCTCTGACTTGTTCAAGGTTTTTACATGCCTCATTCCTGGCATTTGTTTCTATAGTTTCCATCTGAGTCTATAATTTTCTAATCAAAATGTCTTTTTGTTTAATCCGTTCCTTCAAGGTTCCAACCGAGAATTGGTTGGTTGTCGCATAAGCCCCCAATGTGCCTGCTACCTCTTTGGCAAATGATATCTCTTCTAAGGATTTTCCATCAATTAGTATTTTGAATTTTTTGGCAATCACACTTCCCTTTTGATGTGTTTCTCACTTAACCACGACTTTTAATTTCCTGCTAAAAAAGAAATCGCTAGGAGGTAGCTCTTCTACAGAGATAGGTGTTATATCTTCTTTGAATATTGTTCCTTCATCGAGATTCCCTTTGGTAAATTGCAAGGGTGTGATGAATGGAATGGGATTTTTTATTTCTACTCTAAAGCCATGGCTTCTACTTTAGCATGGCCAAAATATAATAAATAATAGGTACCAATGTGTAAGGGAAACGATGGCCATACCTTTTTTTGAACCCCTTTGAGCTCTTTGTTGATCCCGTTGAGTACAGTTTGCCTGGAAATTTCATGACATATTAGCTTGTTTGATAAGAATAGCGTCAAGGCATATGGGGGAATAGAGAAGTCAAAAACCCTAATATAAGACAATCATTCTTTGATGTACAAATCTTCCACGCTTTCTAGATTGGTCATGATCTTATCTGAAATCCTGGGAGGTGGATGGTCAAAAATAGCAACAAGCATCGGTACCATTACCCAGTTCAAAATATCATAGATGAAGTCTTTGGCTTTATCTTCCCATAGATTTGAATGGTATATGTGAATAGGCTCTGCATTAATTGGAGTCCAGCTCCAACTCGTTAATGGAAAGGGTGTCATGTAACAAATGGCATCCATAACATAAGCAGACATAAAAAAATGAGGTTGCCTTCCCATTCGCCTTTTTCTTTTGGTATTCTATAATTTGATTGGCCAAACTAATCGATAACATCTTGGCCCAGTCAAAAGAGTATCCCTCTACTACTATGTGGATAAGCAGTACCCATGGGAGCAAAAAATGTGCAGTATTCTCTTTCCCATAAATTCTGCACACCATCATCGTTATATACATGAATTGTGGTTGTTACGAAGCGATTGCATATATACCATGAGAATCATCTCTGAACTTTTTAGGGCATGAGTACCAATCCTTGATCAAGTCGGATAAGCTTTTTCCAAACTATTCACATTCTTTCTGCTTGACACCCTCTAAAAAATCATCATTGTAAGTAAATTTTGGTGTGGGAGACAGCTTGTACATTGCCTGTAGATGTTCCGGTCGAAATGAACCAACAACCACCTTCTGGGAATTGAATATTGTTATGGTTGGGACATCTACATGATCCAATACCCATCCAATCATATCACAATAGGGAAAAATCCACGGCCTTGTAGCTACCTTGTGCATCACCGACTGAGAAACCACCTTGTATTTTAGATACAAGTCTTCCTTCTCGTTGTCGCTCGAATCGTCTGGGCAGTTTATCAACTCATATTGCAATGTGTTGAAAACATGTGTCCATGTTTTGACTACGTCGATATTTCTAAGCGAGGTATCAGAAAGGATGTTTGAACTCTGGCATGAACTTTCACCAGTTATTGATCTGGATTTATGTAGGAACACAATGAAATACAGAAATACACATAAACGCAGAGATGCAGCGGAAATAAGACTTCATTTCATTAATAACAAATGACTGAAATATGCTTACAGACAGAATGGAAATAAACTAGCTAGGGCGCTGGTAGCTTATCTCTGAGAAGAGATGTGGCTGCTACTCGCATCCGTGAGAAGATGATTACAATGAATCTCTAGATGCCTTTTTACAATAGACGAGAATGCCAAAAGTCATAGACATCCAAAAACCTAACCCTAGGAGATGAAGCGCCAAAAGTCATGTGGGCCCCGTTTGGGTAAGTTAGTACATCAACTTCCCGGGGT
>ML777725.1:978434-990025 GCA_009831015.1 Picea engelmannii
CATTTAGGCCCTCAAAATGGCCTCGGAAGTTAAAACCTGCTAAAAATAGTAAATTGCCAAAATTGCCAGAAAATTGTTTTGAGCCAGTCGAAAAAGGTGGGTGGCCACCGATATCCACCTGGATCAGTTATTTTGGGCGCTTTCCGTGGAGCCATGATATAGAATCTCAAGATTATAATTCTTGTCACAGAGAATGAAAATAAAAACAATGGTTATCTCGCTAAGAAGACTCTATAAAAACTATAATGAAATTCAACTAATGACAGAAATACTTTCACATTAAGCATTCTAATCTACGTAGGTCCTTGCTGATACAACATTTAATTATTTTAATATAAATATATGGATATAAAGAAAGATCTTATTTCCGATCTACCCTACTCATAAATTCCATAAATGCTTGATATTTTGTGACTTGGGAGAATCGTAGAAGCAATCAATTTTCTCCCGTAAGTTTTACAAGGTAAAAGGTTGTTTAAGATATGAATTAATCCATCTTAAACATTAATTGATCGTGATGATCTCTTAACCCTTTTCGGAACTCGTAGTCTCGGGTGATTTCACTCTTAGTCTTGAGCCATGAACCCCAAATTCGTGAAATGTGATTTGATTAATTAAATTTAATCATGTTTAAGTTATTAATTAATTGTGATTAGTTTGGAAAATTTGTGACCTCGAGTATCGGGGTTATAAGCTGGTTTTTCAAGGCAAAACTGTCGAAACGCGAAATCACAACAAAAATTAATTATCGTTAATTTCCATTACTCACATAATTAATCAGGTTTATCTTGAATGTCTTTCATGACTTTGCATATCGAGATATTCAAAGTTTTATCGAGGCGTGACTCCCGACTCGCGAAGGTGCGATGTATTAAATTATTGATAATCACTCTTAAATGGTTTGATGATCACGATTAAGCTTAACCTTATTTCGCATGTCAGGGCATTAAGGACTTCGACATGTTAGATAGTTGGATCTGCGAAACCCCGAAATCTGATGTTTAAGGTTTATCGTTAGTGTTTTATTGTTTAAAAGGTAGGCATCTTCGAACTATTTAATATCTAGAGTATTTAAAAAATATATGTGTTACAATAGGTAGCATCATGTACTGCTATTTATTTAATCTCTGTTAAGCAATGCAGTAAGGTCATTTCATAGACTGGGAGTGAATTATTTTAGCACTTTCTTCTGTAATTTTTTGTAATTGTGGGTTATACACTTTTGGGGTTGTCTAAATCACTACACAGCTTCCAGGGGGAGATTGGTGTATTCCCACCTAATCCATCTAGATTATTTTGAAAGTTTGCATGTCAGTACATCTTTGTGTACTTCCAGGACGGTTTTGGGGTCCTAAACAGTGATTTTTTGGCTTGACATAGTCAAATTGTAGATGGAGTCAAATTTTGACAACATAATGTATAATTATCAAAAATACCTTTCCAATGAGCTATCACACACCTGAAACAGAGGTCGTATGCAAAAGTTACGACCCTAGGAAGTTGAGGTACCAACTTATCCATCGAGGCCCACATAAATTTTAGTGTTTCATCTCCTAGGGTTAGTTTTTTGGATGTATAGGGTTTCAGAATTCATGAGTAATGTTAAAAAGGCCTCTGGAGCCTCATTTTAATATTTTTTCTCAAACATATGCACGTAGCAGCCACATCTCTTCTCAAAGATAGCTACCACCATTCGAGCAAGTTGTTTTTAGTTCTGCAGTTTTACAGTTTCAACCTATTTTATTTATTCAATGGAAGTTATTGTTCATTGGATATATTTTGATGTTCTTTGTATCTCTGTGTTATTGTATTCGATATTTTATTCCTTTCTTTCCACTCATAAATTTAGATCAATCTCCTGATTCATATGACCCATTGGTAATACCTAATCCAACCGAATATGATATTTATGGTGATCGAATGCCACTTAGCCCGATTGAATTGGCTTATGAATCCATCCAATATACCTCTACGTATACTTCTGATGCACCTGATCAATTATGTCCAATGTTAGATGAGTATTCTCCCTCTATATGGCTTACCTCTATGGCCTATTTTGGTACTTTTGATGAAATTTTTCCTACTCATGAAAGAATCATGGAAGTTATGTCTTTGGAAGAAACTCCTTGGGACGATAGTCATCATCATTCCTCTTTTTTCTTTAGACCTGATATTGAGACTCATTTTGAAGTACCTATGGATCCTCACATTCCTATCTTTCATCAATATATTTTATCCGGGGGGAATTTGGGAGTTATTTCTGCCACTGTACCCATAGATATTCCAATCAAACATGGGAACATGGAAAATATTCATATCGGTGCCTCTTGTTCTCCTAATGAAATTGAAACTTATAAGGCACTTTTCAAATTATTTCGTGATTTTTTTGCTTGGTCTTACGAGGAAATGCCTATAATTGACCTGAATATTGTTGTTCATGAGATTAAGACATATCCTAGATCCAAGCATGTTCAGAAAAATCCTTACTCCATTCATCCAACAAAAGTTGTTGCTATCAAAATCGAAGTTGAAAAACTTCTTAAGGTTGGTTTTATTTATCCTATACCTCGTATTGATTAGGTTTCGAATATTGTTCCCATCATCAAGAAACAATGTATGATCTGTGTGTGTGTTGATTACCACGATATTAATAGGGCGTGCCCTAAAGATAATTACACAACTCCTTTCGTTGACCAAATCGTCGATGATTGTGCCAACAGTGAAATATTTTCCTTTATGGATGGTTTTTCTGGGTATAATCAGATTAACATACTTCCTTCAGATCAACATAAAACTACTTTTATTTGTCCTTGGGGTACCTTTTCTTACAAGAAACTCCCCTTTGGACTCAATAATTATGGCGCTACTTTTCAGTGGGCTATGTCTTATGCTTTTCATGATATTAATCATATTGTCCAACCATATCTTGACTATTTACATGCACACTCTATGCGATGTCAATATCAATTAGTTCATCTCCGTGCTATATTCCTTAGATGTTGTTTTTACAATATTCACTTAAATCCACATAAATGTGTTTTTTGTGTGGAATTGGGACGTCTCCTAGGTTTTATTGTTTCCAAGCAAGGGATCCATGTTAATCCTTTGAAGATCAAGGAAATTGTAAATTTTCCTCCTCCTTCAACACTTCGCCAACTCCAAAGTTTGTAAGGTAAGGAAAAAAAATTATGACGCTTCATTCCTAGCTATGCGGAAATAACCAAGGGTTTTATCCGACTACTTAAGAAAGGGGTTCCTTTTGTTTGGGATGACATTGCTCACAAATATTTTGATTCTTTAAAACATGTGTTAACGCATACCATAATATCCCTAGGCTGAACCCAATTGTAAATATAAATGCAAATGTACTTAAGCTGGTGAGTTGTTCGATATCATTTTGTATGCACATTTCATGGCATAGTGCGCGCATGTACTACACAGTGAAATGATGAAGTGTGCACATTCCAAGATACTGCATGTAGCATCTTAAGTGCATGTGATTGTGAGGCCAGTGAGCCTTTGTGTATATGTTATGTTTTATAGACTAGTGAGATAGTTATCATAAGCTAGGATGCTTATGTTTTGATTAGGCCCGAGAGCCTAGATGTTAAAGGCCAGTGCTCCTATTTCTGTACATGTCTCATATTTAATATAAAATACATCATTGCGCGTAGACCGACCATGATAAAAGATATGGGGGACTAAAATCCAGTGGTTAGGGAAAGGGAGGGGCCTAAAATCTAAGGAAAAGGGCTAAGCTAGGGAGCTTAAGCCAAAAAGGAATATTATATTAATATTTATTAAATCATAAAGTATGGATAATTATTTTATCCTAAGTTCTAAAGTTGGGGACAAGTGGGCCAAAGTGGCTCCCAACATGACAAGTGTCAAGTTGGGGACATGCATACATATTGTTGGGACTTAGTTCATTTTTCCATCTTTTCCATAATTCCTTTGATTATTCAGCCATCCAATCAATCATCCATGAGCATGCACACACCCATTGAGATATCCTTTGTATCTTCATGACTGTACCTAAACCTATATCCATAGCCATTTGTGTTGGTGTATCTGGTTAGCTTGGGAGATGGACTGAAGAAGCAGGTTATCAGGCTCGTGGGATATTGAAGAGGTGGGTTGTCAGGCACGTGAGAAATTCTCTGGGTAAGAGAATTGTTGTGGATTGATTTCCTGAAGGTGTTGAACTATAGCTACAGTGCTCTGAGAATTCCTGTCTGGCCTGTTGCTAAAGCCTGGAAAGGAAGTGGGGCATCCAAAGGACTGTTGAGCAGAGAAGGGCACACTTCTTGGGTGGGACAGGAATGTGGGGAATGAGAGACTATAGGCTGTTAGTTTGAGTTGGCACCTGAGACGGAGTCTTTCCTATTGTCTACCAGCCATTATCCTGGTTAGGAATCCCTTTACTCGGGTGGAGTTTAGTCCCAGCTCGGGGTTGACCCACTGCTGAGAGTGATGAGCAGTGTGGTCTAAGGATGGGAGGTTCGTGGAAGGTATGCACGTAGTTGGTGATATTATTACAAAGATAAGTGTTAACTATGTGATAAAATTACATGTTGTATTGTTATTTACATGTTTATTTTATGGGTTTATCCCATGTGTGTTTATAATTGTCTGAATGTTTATGGGTATTTCTTGTATATGCTTCATGTCTATGTTTATTATTATTTCAGTGTGAATTCGTGCATTTACGTAATGTATTTTCCTATTATGTTTTATATATAAAGCTTCCGCAAGAGTGTTGTGTGTATATGTTTTAAATGCATCCAGTTAGAAAAATTTATGTGGCATAGATCAGTTGGATGTTGGGTATGTTACAGTATGTTCCACAAAGAGAACATAAGAGTTCTCTGGTGTAGCATGGCCTGGCATGGATGGTCAGGGACGTTAAAACATAGTATCATAGCTTCAATTTCAACACTGAGCCTGGATGGGCCGAGGAAGTTGAGTTGAAGCGAAATGTCATAGAGGATTTATTTCGAAGTGGCCAAATTTTGAGTTACAGAGCGTCCATTGTAAAAAGTAACAGCAATTGGGCAGAATTGGGAAAATCCCCAATTCATGTTGTTAAATTCATGGTAAAATTGAGAAATTCGGCCAAGTGGTGAGATATTACTGGTTCAATATCTGTTCTAGCAAATTCGGACCTGGAATTGGTCGAATTTGAAGTCACAATGAAGCCATGACAGTTGGAGTGAGTTTTATAATTAAAATTCTCAATTCGTGAATTGAGTTTGGGAAAAATTTGTTCCAGAAATGTCAACCCGCAACGATTTTTTGTTGCAGAGGTTGAATTGGTGTTATCAGGGTGAAATCGAACAAATTTTGTGGTTGCATAATGTCTATGGTAAATTGGGGAAAAATTTAAGAAAATGCCCCAATTTCTGCAGCGGAATTCATGAGGAACTGTTGCGCATAAAAATGAATGTGCACATGCGGACGCACTAAAAATGCATGATGTGCACTGAAAATCTTGTCATAGGTAAAATTTGGCATTGTGCGGCAAGATATTGGTGTGCTAGTACATGCACTAAATTTTGGTGTCACACGGAAAAATTTTAGTGTGCAGGTGTGCGCGCTAAATTTTGGTGTCGCACGGAAAAATGTTAGTGTGCGGGTGTGCGCGCTAAATTTCGGCGCCACGTGGAAAAATGTTGGTGTACAGGAGAACGCGCTAAATTTATAACTGTGCAGTGTGCATACGCATAATAATTATGCACACTCATAATAATGATGTGTGTGGTGTGCGGAGTGTTGGCACAGTGTAGTGGAGTATGGTACTTGCGCCCGCAATGTGGGTATATGTTTTCGCACGACAGTTTGGCTAGTGGTGCATGCAGAGTTTTGGTGCATGGTGGAGACGTACTAAAATTTGACATGGTTTAGCGCATAGAGTATAATGCATGCAGTACAAAAAATGTCTGCAGTGGATATTGGCGCGCGACATAAAAGTAGTGCACCCAAGTTTTTGGCGCGACAGAGAAGTTATACACAGTGGTTTTAAAGTGCGTGAAGCACGATTTACCTTGTGTTGTTACTGCGCATGGTAAATATGGGTGACAAGTTGAAATTTGTGTGCATGAATTCATTGGAAGGGTGAACAACAGCAGAAAACCAGCGATTTTCTGCGACATTTTATACTATTTGAATGTCAGCCTTTTGCAGCGTGTTTTTGAGGCCCTTAAGAGCATTTTTAGCAACTAAAAAACCACAAGATGGAGGTGTACAGAAGGTACACTCTCTTTGTTCATCTCAAATGAAATATCTCATATAGATCTTTCTAATGGTGTAAATTGTTCATCAAATAGAGCTTTTATGAGAAAGTTACCGCTTAAACAGTGAAGGGTAAGTTTTAAGACCCAACTAACTTCAAAGAGCCATAACTTTCTGCTCTAGAATCAGATTGAGACGCAGGAGTGGTGAATGAAAATATATTGAGCCATAGAAGACATTCCAAGAGCTGAATTAAATTTCTGGGCATGTTAAAAGTGTTTAATATGGCAACGAACGTACTTGTAGCATACCAGTTACAATATGGTATTTTGGTCTGGAATTTCAGCAGGCTGTAACTAGCAGCCAAGAACCCAGAAAGAGTTGAAACTTGGAAAGAGTGTCCATAAGATGTATATTAAGAAACCCAATTGATTTCCTATGAAAAATCCAATGGAGTAGGTTCGAAATTTCATATTTACAGCACAGAGTTGCGCCAAGTTGAGAAATGAACAGAAATATTTATGGGAAATTTTCAAATAACCATAACTTTCTTCTCAAGACTCAGAATTGAGCATGGGAGTAGGCGTTGGAAAGGTATTGGACAGTGGAATATAATTATCCACCCATAAAATTGATCCAGGCATTCAAATTTCTAGGAAATCAGAATAAATAATTCCGATATATATTATTGAACCAGAATGGTTCATATTTTCATGAAATTGTTGAAACAATTAGCCTCACAAAGTTTTGTTGGCTGCACATTTTGTAGAGTTAACAACAACTAGATCAGATCAGGATCAACACAAATACCATAAAAATGGAATATGCACAGGGGACTTACAATCAAGAGGATGATATTAGAGGGATGGATGTCCATTTATGCATTGAAGGAACAAACTCCAATGGACATGGAGATGAAAGGAATGAAAACATGAATATGGTAGAGACCATTAAAAATTTGCAGAAGGATGTCCAAATCCATAAAGTCGATAATGAAAGTATTATGAGAGCCGAGGAGTAGCATGATGACTTCAACATGAATTTATTGGAGAGCTTGAATAGAATAGAAAATAAATTGGATAAGGAGAGTGGCTCAAGAAAATCAGGAAGTCGCGGGCCTTCTGATGAGAAAAGAAAAGAAAGAAGTGTTATAAGACATCACCATCACTCCCCAAGGCATTCCAATAAGAGAGCACACAGCAGCTCAAGTCCATCCCCTGTCAGAAAGAATAAGAGTTCTAGGATGGATGAGCTACGAGGAGAAATGAACAAAATCAAACCTATTATATTTGATGGTGAGCACAAGAAGGATGAAGATGGAGAAACATGATTGTTGGGCATGAGAAATTATTTTCAATTGCATAATTATTCTTCTCATGCAGAAGGTAGAATTTTTGTCTATCAACTCAAGGGAAAGGCATCCATGTGGTGGGATCGGCTTGTGAAGGTGCAGCACATTAAAGAGAAAAGTGTTACTTGGAGAGAATTCAAGAAGTATTTCGAAAAGAAATACTTGACTAAGAGATACTATGACAAGAAAATGAAAGATTTATTTGAACTCAAACTTGGGAGTATGACCATAGATGAGTATGAACAAAGGTTTTTAGAACTATTGAAGTATGTCTCTTTCATCAAGGATGAGACAGTTAATATTCAAAGTTATTTGAGTGGATTTCCATCATTCATCAATGACAAAATATAGTATGATGATCCCAAGTCATTGGAGGAGACCATAAGGCAAGATAAATTCCTATATGATCAGCATAAAGCAAGGCCAACTTTCCAAAAAACTTGGGAATACAAAAAGAAATTCAAGATGGATCAAAGGAAGAAGGGATCTAAGCCACCATTCTTTGGAAATAATCCACGGGAACAACAAACTCCTAGAGAACCCAGAACGATTGAGATAGGGGGTCAAAGACCAAGGCAACCACCTATTCAATGTTGGGGTTGTAAAGGAGATCACATGTTCAGATATTGTCCTCACAGAGGTGAAAAAGGGAGAATTATTCACAATGTACAGCAAGATGAAAAAGTGGAGGACATGGGAAGAAATGTACCAAGGATTATTCATCCCTGGACAACAAGCAAGCAAAATATCAGTCACATATGATTGAAGTGGAAGGTATGATCAACAACCAAACCATTGTTATTTTAATTTATTTGGGAACTATTCATAGTTATATATAGCCTAAGATGGTGGAAAGTTTTCATTTTCCAAAAAGAAAACATGGAAAATCTTGGCTGGTGCAACTAGCTACCGGAGCCAAAAGAAAAGTTAATGAGATGGTTAAGTCGTGTCTTATGGACATGAATGGACTGAACACCATTTAGACAACTTCATAATTGTCTTTTTGGATGACATTCTTGTATATTCCAAGTCATAAGAAGAGCATGAGAATCATTTGAGAATGGTGTTTCAAGTATTAAGGGAGCATCAGTTGTATGCCAAATTGAGCAAGTGTTCATTTTATCAGAATCAAATTCATTATTTGGGGCATATCATTTCAAACGATGGGATAGTAGTGGATCCTAAGAATATAGAAGCTATTAGATAATGTTCAATGCCAAAAAATGTGATAGAGGTCAGATCATTCATGGGCCTTGCAGGCTACTATAGGAGATTTATTGAAAGATTCTCAAAGATTTCACACCCAATCACTTCCTTACAAAAGAAGGTTGTGAAGTTTCAGTGGACATTGGATTGTGAAAAGAGTTTCCAACACTTGAAACAATTACTAGCAAGTTCTCCAATACTAAGGATTGCAGACCCAAATGAAGACTTCATTGTATGCACAGATGCATGTAAAGAAGGACTTGGTGGAGTCCTCACTCAAAATGGGTTTGTTATATGTTATGAATCAAGGAAGTTGAAAGAGAATGAAAGACACTATGCCACTCATGATTTGGAGTTGGAATTCATAGTGCAATCCTTGAGGAAATGAAGACACTACCTCATGGGGAAAAGGTTTGAGTTAAGAACAGACCATAATGGTCTGAAATATTTATTTGATCAGCCAACTCTAAATGCTAGGCAAACCAGATGGTTAGAATTTCTAAGTGAATATGACTTTGATATAAAGCATATCAAGGGGAAAGAGAACAAAGTGGTTGATGCACTCAGCAGAAGAGTGCATGAAATTCATGCTATAGCCATTAGAATGTACCAATCAGATTTGAAAGACAGAATTACATAGGATGCCAAATTAGATTTGCAATACAAGGAATTAGTGGAAAAATTACAGGAAGGTATTTTGCAGCAGAAAATTGAAGATTACAAGCTAGATAATGATAAAAAATTTAGGTACAGGGTAGAATTTATGTACCAAATTCTCAGGAATTGAAAAATCCGATATTGGGAGAAATGCATAATGTACCTTATGATAGGCACCTAGGATATCAGAAAACTATTGCAGCTGTCAAAAACCAATATTATTGGCCAGGCATGAAGAAAGAGGTTGATGATTTTATTGCAAGATGTTTGGAATGTCAAAAGGTAAAGGCTAAGCATAGAAACCCAGCTGGTTTGCTACAGCCATTACCCATTCCTGAGTGGAAATGGGAAGTGGAAACAATGGATTTCATCACCAAACTTCCCATAGAAAACAAGCAACATGATTATATCATGGTAGTGGTGGATAAGCTTACTAAAGCTGCCCATTTTGTTCCAGTTAAGCTCACTCACAAGGAATTCAATATTTTTTATGTTTATATGAAGGAAATCGCTAGATTACATGGCATACCCAAGACAATTGTGTCTGACAGAGATCCAAAATTTACCTCAAAATTTTGGAAAGGATTATTTAATGGATTTGGAACAAATTTGAATTTTAGCACATCTTATCATCCAGAATCGGATGGACAAACAGAGAGGGTAAATCAAGTGATTGAAGATATGTTGAGGATGTATGTGATGGATAAACCATAAAAATGGGAAGACTACCTACACTTGGTAGAGTTTTCTTATAAAAATGGGTACCAAGCATCTCTAAAGATAAGCCCATTTAAGGCACTTTATGGTAGAAAGTGAAACGCACTAGGAAGTTGGGATAACCCAGCAGATAGAGCAGTGGTTGGACCAGATTTTCTCAAGGAAATGGAGGACCAAATGATAAAAATAAAGCAAAATTTAAAGGTTGCCAAATACAGGTAGAAAAGCTATGATGATAAGGGCAGAACTCACAGGAAATTTAAAGGCTTCCCAAGACAGGAAAAAAAGCTATGATGATAAGGGCCAACAGAAGTTCCCTAAAGTTGGGAAATTGTTCAAAGTTGGTAGCTCTCTATTGTGGGTCGTTTGAAAACCTAGAGAGGATTGGTCTAGTTGCTTATATGATTGCATTTCCTGCATCTATGTATGTTCATAATGTATTCCATGTATCATTACTCAAGAAATATATACCTGATGCTAATCATGTTATTGATTGGAATGTGATTTAGGTGGAGCAAGAAGGCTCTTTTAAAGTGCATTTGGTACGCATTTTGGACCAGAAAATCAAACAGCTCTAGAATAGAGCCATAGGGATTGAAAAGGTCCAATGGACCTGATACGGTCCCGAGGACGCTACTTGGGAGAATGAGGATGCAATGCAGAAAGAATACCCGCATATTTTTGAGGATTTTTGAAATTTTGTTTTATATGGATACATGATGCACTGAGGACAGTGCATAAATAAGGGGAGGGAATTGTAATATCCCTAGGTTGAACCCAATTGTAAATATAAATGCAAATGTACTTAAGCTGGTGAGTTGTTCAACATCATTTTGTATGCACATTTCATGGCATAGTGCGCGCATGTATTGTGCAGTGAAATGATGAAGTGTGCACATTCCAGGATATCGCACGCAGCATATTAAGTGTGCGCGATTGTGAGGCTAATGAGCCTTTGTGTATATGTTATGTTTTATAGGTTGATGAGCTAATTATTCTAAGCTAGGATGCTTATGTTTTCATTAGGCCCGAGAGCCTAGATGTTAAAGGTTAGTGCACTTATTTTTGTACATGTCTCATATTTAATATAAAATGCATCGTTGTGTGTAGACAGACCACGATAAAAGAGATGGGGAACTAAACTCCATTGTTTAGGGAAAGGGAGGGGCCTAAAAGTTACGGAAAATGGATAAGATAGGGAGCTTAAGCCAAAAAGGAATAGTGTATTAATATTTCTTAAATCATAAAGTATGGATAATTATTTTATCCTAAGTTCTAAAGTTGGGGATGTTGATTAAGGTTGGTTGTCATTGATGTCAACCCTTGAAGAAAGACCCGTAGCACAAAGGTTTGGGTAATGGACCCAATAGTGTTTGATGTAAATATGACTCATTATTGTTTTTTCATGGTTGATAAGAAGTAAATATGG
>ML777725.1:1007494-1034481 GCA_009831015.1 Picea engelmannii
TGGATTATTTAAATAATCAAGAGAAGTGACAAAATCAAGAAATGATAAAGTAAGGTGACAAAATCAAGAAGGAATATTTATAGAAAGTGGTTAACCCTGAAAATAAGGAAAATAGGTTAAGTGACCTAGAAATGGGTTAATATTATTTAAATGATAAATTAAAGTGAAAAATTCAAGGTGGATTATTTAAATAATCAAGAGAAGTGACAAAATCAAGAAATGATAAAGTAAGGTGACAAAATCAAGAAGGAATATTTAAATGTTAAAGTATTGGAGAACTTTCTATTTATGGAAAGTGGTTAACCCTAAAATAAGGAAAATAGGTTAAGTGACCTAGAAATGGGTTAAGTGACCTAAAAATGGGTTAAGTGACCTAAAGTATGTAAGTATAGATAATATAGCAATGGTCTCTTGTAGATCATCCTTTTTGTGGATCAATGGAGAGCTTCTTGTGGGAATATATTTTGGAGTGTTGATGGAGAGCTTCTTGTGAGAGCTTCTTGAGAATTTTTGGTGTGGAACACTTGAGGATATTGAATATATATAGGTGACTGAGGTAACCAAGGATATATAAGACGAAATACAGAGGAAAGTGAAGAAAAGAAGGCCGAAATGCAAGGAAGGATAAATTCTTTTGATGGTGCTTTCTAAGGTATGTTATTTACAGGTCATCTCACCATTTTCGCTATAACTTTTTTTCTATAATGATTCAGATACTAAAATTGCTATGAAAGTGAGAAAACATATCCAATTATCCGTGGTTAAAAATTAAGCTTTTTTGTCGTTGTATTTTGGGAGTTACACTCCGTGGAAAATAGGGTTTGTGGCTAGTCCTAAAACTAGTCAAAATCAGGTGTTTTGGGTAAAAACGTCATAAATTCTTCATAACAGATCCAAATTAAGTGAGATTAATTGTGTTGGTTATATTATAGTATTTAGTATTCTCTGTAATATTTTTATATCTATTCATCAAATATTTTGTGTGGGGCACGCTCTACAAGGTTTCTCTCTAGAATAAGCCAGAATTCATCAAGGTATGCCATTTTTGCTATAAATCCTTTTATGAGAGGTTCCAAGTAGTGCCACTTGGAGGAATTGCATAAAACACACTAAAGAACATTGTGTATCAGTTTTAGATATTTATTCAGTACAGGTACAAAGTAATGATTATTTCAAGTTAGGGTTGTTGACTAATCCAAAACTAGTCATGGTTGAGACAAGCAGTTGATGAGTTGGCACATACATGAGGTGTATAGTTGATGATGTTGGTACATATTGATGAGTCATTGCTGATGAGTAGTTTACACATGATTGGTATATACTTGGTACATGGTTGGATGCACTTGTTTATGGTACAGGTTTATTACAGGTTGTTTGGCACAGGTCGGTGCATGGTTGATGCTCTTGTTTATGGTACAGATTGATATATGTTGAGGATTGTTGCCTCATCTTAGCTGGTGCTGAGAATGAAAGATGAGTCTTGCATATAGAGCTAGTGCTCTTGTAGAGTTGTACTCTATTCAGTTGTTGCTGATAAACCCCAAGGATTGTAGTCCGTAATAAAAAGAAAATTGTACATACATCTTGTGTTCTTTCTGTTCATCGTGGTGATGACTTGTTGATGATATATTGTTGATATATGTTGTTGATATGTGCTCACATCTAACTGGTTATAAATGACAACAATGGGTAATGAATAAATGTTGAATGCTAATTGATGAGTTTTTGTGCAAGAGGGAATTTTTGGGAAAAAGAGCCCCACACTCATTCACCCCCCCTCTAAGTGTGGTAGGTGTGTCCAAAAATCACGCTATCTGTCAAAGAAACCTACGACAATATTTGAAAAAATTATTTTTCAATTGTTCTTTCTTTTCCAGATCTTAGATCTTATGCTTGGAGTGTTTTTTTGACCGGTTACCTCATTGATTTGCAATATTCTTAATGATATGGAGTTTCTTCTTCACCATTAAAAAAAAATCCTTCTTCTTTTTTATTTATTTTGAATTGGAAAGGATATAATCTCTTAGTCAAATCTTTGAGTGCTTTTCAATTCCTCGTTTTGATTGTTTTCTTGAAGAGTTTTGATAGTAATTGAGTGTTTTCTTCATTGAATCTTTTTTAGTTTGAAATATCTTATTGAATTAGTATTTTGGGAACATTTAGAGTTGGGTTTAATTTGAAGTCTTTGGGATCTCTTTAGAGAAAATTTGGAATTGAATTACTTGGTAAAGTATTGAATTTGAATTTTCAAGAAAGGAGTTTTATGTTATGAATTCTAGAAGATTAATTTGTGTTTTAAAAGAAAAAAGAAAAAATGAAACTTGTCTCTCTCTCACATATATAGGATTTGTTGAATTAATATTTTCATATCATAATCCTATTGCATGGTTTTGAGTCAAGATTTCACATCACAAGTTTCACTTCCATAACCCAGAGTAAATAACATCCTCTAAAATCAAGTGCTTCATAAAATTCACTCGATATATTTTATTTTTGATAGAAAACCAATATTAGTTTAAGCTAGAGATTTGGAATAGGTTGTGAGATAAACTTTCCAAAGTTTTTAAAACCAACATAGTATCTTGCAGTAGGGAGTGGAAATCCAATTTTCATATAGGCATAGTTGGGACCACCCTCTCACACAGGGGATAAACATGAGGTTGTGTGTAAGAGAGCAGCAGCAATTACCCCTCTGAGGCTTAACCAAACGTAGTGGAATGATAGTATATTGTGGGTTCTTCTTGAGAATCTGTTGTTTTCATTTGGTTTCAGAACTTCATGAATCCAAAATCTATTCGGGGTCCTCTGGCGCTTTATCCACTCCTCTTGTTCTCAGTCCTCTTGAAGAAATTTTGACTTGTTATTTTTCCCATACTTTCAGACCTGACTGTCGAATGTAACCACCTAGAGGATGACTACAAGTTGGTGACCTTAGTTTCCATAGTTGACCTTGGTGACTATGAATTTGAAAACGATACCTTTATTCACATTGTGAGAATTATACCATAGGTGTGGGTAGCAGTTGAAGACTATGTGATATCAAAAATAGTTGCAGCAGTGTTTTTTCTTTGGTTTCAGTTCAGCATATTTAGATCCAATTCATATTTCAACGGCTTCTATGTTTTCATTTTACATATTATCAGCAGCTTTTGTACTTGATGTATCTTAATGATCAAATTAAATAATAATGGCTTCAGGCAATTATAGGTAGTTCGGTACCCATTAAGAATTCTTGTAACCATTACTTTCAATAGTTACAGGATCACTATATTAGTTACAAGATGCCATGTAACTTTTCTATATGAAGACTAATCATCATTTATAGCTCAGTAGTTCCAGGGGTGAGAGTTTGGAGTTGTCCAAGCAGCTCTAAATTATTTCCAATAACATATTTACATCAAGTCCACAAGTCTACACTAGCAGCAATCCAGTTTTTCCCGTTAAAAAATGTCGAAACACCAGCAGCACTTTCATCTGTATGTCAAAATTTCACATAGCTCAGTAACAAATGTTCAAAAATCCTACAAACTTAGTCTAAATCACAACATATCCAGATATTGTCTCAACATGCATCTTGAGGTAGCTGTTTGATTTTTAATTCTTTTGATTGGTCAAAGTTATGGAAAAATTGTATTCACTACAAGGAAAAGACCCTATGATGGAGGTTTTTGTGGAAGCCCCTATAAAAATATCCCAAAAATTCATTTATAGTGGAGGTCACTAGAAGAGATGCACGGGCGAATGTTTTAGCATACATTTTTTTAACGGTGTTTTTATAAGACTATACCGCATCAGTGGGTCACCAGAAATCCACACACTGGTGCTAATAGAAAATGTTGCACTGTTGCAGAGAAAAAAATAGAAAACAATGGTGCACATCATATAAAACAAGATTGTGAGCATCGGTGCGCATGCAACAGGCGCACCAATGCACAACAAATAGGTTCATTGTATTGTGTTTTTCCTTTAAAAAATAATATTGGTGTGTCATTGTCCATTGGGTGCACCGGTGCGTTCCAAATTGGTGCATTGTCGCAGAGTGTTACGAGGGAAAAACTCTCTATGGCCAAGGGTAAACCACAACACACAGGTATGACTGCAAAAATCAACTCAATTCCAACATATGCTATATAAACTAATGTGGATTACAAGGAAGAGGCCTACCTTGATCCAATGTTTGATGATGTTCCACCATTGATTACTTTGACCCAAAGCTTTATACCTACAAGAAGTTCTCGACAAACGAGCAGAGAAAGTATAGAGTGATAATATAAAAGGGGTTATCACATCAAATAGCATAATCTATTAATAAACATTACAAACACGCCCATGGATAATAATCATATATTTGCAAGATACCAATAGGACAGGAAAGGAGTATTTCTATTAATAATTGATCAGCAGAAGTGACAATATTATAGACTTCCATGTCGGCACGGTTCGAAACCAAGAAACCAAGTTCCTTCCAACTGGGTCTCCACCACTTCAATCCTCCACCAAAGGCAAGATCATAGGAAAGAGGCAATGAGGTCCTCTCAACTATAGGAAAGAGCTTGGGGGTTGAACATTGTTTTCATACTTGAGGGATAAAGGGATGCAGACTCAATATGAAGTAATTTATCCAGAGTAACTTTGCTCTCAAAGTTGAATGCTTTCTCCTTCTTTTCCGTAGCTCGAGATCAGATATCTCTTGTCGTGACATGGAAACCCGACCTCATTTTGTATTTTCTGGCACAAATCTCGATGTACGTGAGTTGTAATGGAGCAGCAAGCGTATACGCATCTTGCATAGCAGTTAGGGAGCGTATATGTGGAAAAATGTGTGTTTTTTGCTCTGGATTCATCAAAAAGGGATGATAAGTCTGCATAGGGAAATGAAAGCAGGCCCTTTGTGAAAGATAGCAATGGTGAGGCAAATATTGCTATAACAGATGCCCCCTAATGTGTGAGATCAGAGGAGTATCTGCGATGTCCGAAATACATTAAAAATAACCCAGAAGTGGAGTGGTAGAGAACCAGTTGGACGAACTCAATTGCTCATTACATTATGTACTAACTTTGCATACATGGTTTCCGAGAATACAATGCAGATCCATGTGGAAAATATACCAAAATAGGCAAATACAAATGTGGTTACATGCCAAAAGTTGTCATAGTCACAAACAAGGCCCAGTGAAATCAATCTCAAAATCAATCTGAAGATATATGTATACCACGTAGTACAATCTGATCTCCCATGATCACTGAAGTCTAATAGGTACTGGTCCAATGAGGGGGAAGCAACAACTCAAGAAAGTTGTGGCTACATAGTGATGTCTTCAAGTCTTCTACACTATCTACCAAAGTTTCAAGTCTACATCATGTGAATAAATGAGTTGATTTCGAACACAATGAGACATCGTTTGATTACCGGTCATTGAGGTATACCGTTAACAAACATGAGACAAACTACCAATAATGAAAGTAGGTATCAAGGCATTGAGTACATCTCTACAAGTGTGAATAAAGTAGTTGGTGTCGAACACTTGAGAAAACCATTGATCAAGAGACATTGATGTATTCCCATCTGTCAATGGTGAGAGAGACTACCACTAATGACTGCAAGCCTCAAGGTACTCATAAAAATCTATGTCCCATATCCAGAATGAAAGAGATGAAGTCGATGGAAAGAGACCCATTGAAAGGAGAGCATTGAGGCATCTCTCATCAATTAGCATGAGGAACAAAGTAGGAGCTTCATGATTTGGTGGATATCGGACGAAGAACATGTTCACGAACCAACAACCCTATGCATCTTTCGCATGTGCGAAATGCAAGCGGTACATGAAAAGGACCCTTTGAATAGTATCCAATGATGAAAGACTGCTGACAAAGGTGAGGAAACCACCAATAAGGCTAATGGCCTCCAAGACACTACACGAATCCCAAAGTGTGAATAGATGTCTTGCTATCGAACACAAGGAAAACCACCCAGTCAATGACCAATGATGAAATGTCGACTGTTGGGTTCAAGGTGACCTACCAATGATGAAAGTAGGGCCAGCGTGCATGATAAGACCAAAGTATCATGTGATTATGAGACAAACCGAGGGTATGGCCGACATGCAAAGTCAAGATTTCTGAGAAGTGGCTAACATGGGTTGATAGACTTCCTTTGAACAAGAGCATGAGACATATGTGAACTCTAGAAACATAGACTCAATGATGTGAAAAATAGATGCAGGAGGCATCAGTAACATTCTCTATAGGGACATTAATCAATATAAAAATGCCTGATATGACATTATTATTTAATCGCACTGAACGCGCGCGGAGGTAAAAAGTTGAGCTAGGGTTCGTGCCTTGCTACCATGCCGAGCCAGGGTGGAGGGGAGCCGCCGCCCCCTCCCTCCCCCTCTGCGTCCTTTAGCAAACTAGTCACCGCTTGCAAGAAGAAAGCGATCCAAGGTGAACCTTCAAGATTTGTAACAAGATTGGAGGATGTACCAGAAATCAATCTGCCCCCAGAACAGCCAATGAAAGTAGCAATCTCCTTATCAGAGCGAGGTCTGGTAGGTCAGTTCATGGGGCTCTGGCCCTCAACCAGGACAACAGACAACTGGATCCAAAGAAACTGAAGGCCATTAATCAAAAACAGTGTAACCTGCTACACCGTTGCAAGGGGCTATTTCATCTTCGAGTTCATCTCCCAGGAGGATCGGGACTTAATCTTTAGGAACGGGCCTTATTTCATGGGCGCACAGGGCCTCTATCTGAATCGTTGGACTCCAAACTTTGATCCAGCCTCGGAAGTGCCAAAAGACGTCCCGTTCTGGGTCAGACTCCCAAACCTACCAATCCATTGCTGGAATTCCTCGTCGCTGCAAGCCATCGGGAATGGACTAGGCCATTACATCGACAAAGCCGATCCAAAAGACCAATATTCTTGTGCCAGAATTTGCATGGAAGTTGATTTGGAAGTAGGCTTTCCGGAAGTGGTTAAACTGAAGGTGGGGGAGTGGCACCACTTGCAAAAACTGGACTATGAACAGCTATCGTTTAAATGCAGAGGATGCCACGAATACGGACACTTCCATAGGAACTGCCCAAAAATCCCAAAAGAGAAAGAAGGGGGGGAGGGATGGTAGCAACCACGAAAAGGAAGAACGAAGTCTAATGGCCCACGAAGAGACAATCCAACGTTGGCTCAAGGTAATCCAGGGAATCAAGAGACAACAAATAGTTTCAAAGAGCTGGAGAACGAAGGTGAAATGGCGGTTCCAAGCAACACCGGTCGAGGTGAAGAAGGAAGAGGCGTCCAAATCCAAGAAACCGGAGGAAACTCAAAAGCAGTAGAAGGAACGGAGAATGGGGTGGTTCAAGGCACCGAGGAGGGAGAGATCTCCCCCCCAAGGAATAGGGAGGATCAAGGCACTGAGGAGGGAGAGATCTCATCAGGGAATGAGACAGATGGAACGAGTGAAGCCTGGGACACTCCAAAGCGACCAGGCAGAGGTAGGAAGACCAAAAATGTGGAAAGGGACTAGGAAACGTACAAGGACGTTCTCAAAGGAGCTCATCCAACCCTCAAGAAACTAATAGAAGTAGGACAAACAAGGAAGCAGGCTAAGGCCTCCCAAGGAGGTCACTCTCCCCCTCCAAATAATCAATGAAGTTAACATCCTGGAACTGTAGGGGTCTCGGCAGCAAAAAGAAGGAAGAAGCTCTCAGGGACATAATCAAAGCAATGAGAACAGACATCCTACTTATCCAGGAAACCAAGATGAGTCAGCAGGACTCTATAAAAGTTTTAAAAAATGTATGGAGAAGAAGCCAGGGTCTAGCCGACAACGCCAGAGGCGCATCAGGAGGACTCTGCACTTTGTGGAATGACTCCAAAATAGAACTAACCCATTTTGACCTCTGCATGCATTGGATATTCACCCAATTGCTCCACAAGGAATCAGGAAAAACAGTAAGTCTCTTTAATATTTATGTCCCACAGCACATTGAAGAGAAAATAATTTGTTGGCAATCTCTTCAAGACTACCTTACAAATAATGAGCTGGAAAATATTATTCTAGGGGGGGACTTAAATGTAACTCTAGCTCAAGAAGAAAAAAGGGGGGGGTCCATTGTAAGGGACCCAACTAGAGAGTGGGTGGAGGACCTAATCTCATCTTGGGACTTAATGGACATCAAACCAACAAGAGGGCGCTATACCTGGACCAACAAAAGGGTAGGCCCGGGGCACATAGCAGCCCGCTTGGACAGATTCCTTCTACAAAGCTCTTTCTTGATGCTAGGACTCACAACCTCCTCAGAAATTCTCCCCCATAGCACCTCTAATCATAATCCAATCATCCTATAGCTTAGGAAAGAGCAAGGTCAGGGGCCCATTCCCTTCAGATTCAATCCGGCGTGGATACAGGATAAAGATTTTTTGAGCAGAGTCCCCAAGGTATGGACTAGCAAAGTTAAGGGATCTGTGTTTTATGTCTGGGAAGCAAAGTTGAGAAGGCTCAAGGCCGAGCTAAAAGGATGGGCAAAAAAACAAGCCGACCCAATCGCCCTACGCCTGGAAACTCAAAGGCAGCTAGAAAACCACCAGCTCACCCTGGAAAATAAGGAGATTACATAGCAGGACATTCTCAAGGAGGACCAACTTCAAAGGCAATGGTACAAATCTTACAGAGATGAGGAAAGTTACTGGAGACAGAAGTCTCGAAGTCTCTGGCTGAAGGAAGGAGACAGAAACATGAGTTACTTCCATAAACAAGCAGAAGCAAGGAATCTTTTCAAGGCTGTGACAGAAATCCAAGTCCAAAACACTACAATCTCTGATCCAGAGGACATCAGAAAGGCAGCCTTCGAGACTTTCAAAACTCTCTATACAGAAAATGGAAGGGCAGGCAGAACTCCCCAAATGTACCCTTTATCAGTCGTCCCAAAGCTAATAACAGATGACATCAACCGCAAGCTTCTTGAGGAAGTCTCGCAGCAAGAAATAAAAGAGGCACTCAACCAAATGCATCCGGACAAAGCTCCTGGCCCAAATGGGTTTACAGCAAGATTCTTCCAGCACTGTTGGGAAACAATCAAGTCAGACGTTACCAAAATGATAAAGAAATCACAGGCGAGCAGCAAGCTGGGAGGAAGCACAAACTCAGCCTTCCTAGCACTCATACCCAAAGAGAAAGGAGCACTCAACTTCAGCCGCTTCAAATCGATCTCCCTCTGTAACACGAGCTACAAAATTTTCACTAAGGTAATTGCAAACAGATTGAAGGACGTCCTCCCGCTCATTGTGCCGGAGAACCAAGGAGGATTCATAAAAGGCAGGGAAATAGCAGACAACATAATCCTGGTACAAGAAGCTCTTCATTCAATCCTACGCAGGAAGGATAAAGGTATGATTATTAAACTGGACCTTGCAAATGCTTTTGATAGAGTTAATCATAATTTCCTTTTTGAGGTAATGAAGAAGTTTGGATTTGATGAATCCTTTGTGAATTGGATAAGATCTTGCATAGGATCGCCATGGATAGCCCCCATGGTAAATGGAAGAGTGACAAGCTTCTTCAAAGCGTCCAGAGGCTTAAGACAGGGCTGCCCCCTATCACCCCTGCTATAAGCAATTCAAGCCTTAGTCCTAAGCTACCAACTGGAAAATGCCAGAATCTGCATCAACCTCAAAGGACTAAAGGTAGACCAAGGCGTGAAGGAAATAAATCACGCACAATTTGCGGATGATACCTTGCTCCTGGGAGGGGCAAGTCGATTAGTAGCAAAAAGATATAAAGAGGAGTTGGACACTTATGCAGCAGTGTCAGGAAGTGAGATAAGCCAAACAAAAAGTAAAATTTACAGCTGGAATATTACACCCAATGAGATGCTAGAAATTTCCAAAATTTTGGGGATGGAAGGGCATACAAACTGGGAAACTTTCACCTACTTGGGAATCCCTATCTCCAAAATGAATCCAAGGACCTCCAATTGGAACCACCTAATAGACAAACTTAAGAAGAGAATCTCCTCTTGGGGCGTAAATTCGTTGAGTTTAGTAGGGAGGATAGTACTCATCAAATCCGTCCTGGCAAGTGTACCTATCTATCAAAATTCTTTGCTGCTAGCCCCCAGCACCACAATTAAACAAATGGAAGCTTTGCAGAGAATTTTTTTGTGGGAAGGAGGCAAGTAGACAGGCAGAAGACCCCACCTAATCAACTGGGATAAAGTCTCGAAACCCCTTCTGGAAGGAGGACTCAGCCTCAAAAACACTAAGGTTCAGAATCTGGCCCTAGGGGCAAAACTGCTATGGTACATAGTCAGCGGCGACAAAGCATGGTGCAAGGAAGCCTTGTGGAAGAAATATTTCAGAGGCACAAGGAAGAGATGCGTGGAAAACCCCTCCAGAGAATCCAAGGGGTCCCCAATCTTCAATCTATGTAGGAAAGTCATCGATCATTTCACCCCCCACCTGACCTGGGTGCCGGGAAATGGAAGACAAATTAAAATCTAGGAAGACTCTATTCTCGGTGACCCACCTTTGGAATTGAACCAGAACCTTCAACGTCTAAAAATTTGGATGGATGGGAAAAACCTAAGGACGCTCTACGACATCTCTACCTGGGGGACGGGAAGACATAAACCGTGGCAAGGATGGGCAGTGAGCAATCTGCCCCTGGACTTAGAAGTTGAGTGGTGTTCTCTAAAACTCAGCCTACAGGGGAAATCTCCTATAAGGAAAAGAGGGAAAGACGAGAGAGGATGGGGAAGAAATGTTAAACCTTATTCCACCTCACTGGGATACTCTACCTTCCAAACTTTCCCTCATGTCCCACCCAACCCTTCTCTATGGAAATCCATCTGGAACACAAAAACCATCCCCAAAATAGACATGTTCCTTTGGACTCTAATTCATAGTAGTATACAAACAGGGGAAAACCTCCAAAAGAAAGGTTGGGAAGGTCCCTTCAGGTGACCCTTGTGTCAGCAAGTTGAGGAAACCTCTGGCCACCTCCTCCTTAACTATAACTACTCAAAAGAAGTTTAGAAGCTGGCTGTTGGATTGCAAAAGGATCTCCCCCTCCCTCAAGACATCCAATCCCTCCTCCTTTGCTGGACCAACCTTTACCCGTTCCAACCAAAGAAGCAAAGTGTTGCCTCAAGGCTTTGGCAAGCACTCCCAAGATTCATCCTTTGGGGGCTTTGGTTGGAGAGAAACGGCAGAATTTTTTGAGAAAAGGAAAGGAGGGCCCCCATAGTAAGCGCAAGGATCAGGTCTCTTTTTAGTGAATGGGCTAGCACCCATCGGCAACCCACTCACAGCAGGGAGATGGAAGAGCAAGAAGAACTCTGGAGAGACCAATTCCAAATTCAACAGCAAATTGGGAGCAAAGCCAATGCCACAACCCAAGAACATTGGGAAATTAGGAAGGAAAAAAGTGAATTCAACAATTGGAAAAGAGAAAGGGAACTCCACATTTTGTCCTTTGATGGAGCCTCAAAGGGCAATCCAGGTCAAGCAGGAGGAGGAGGTATAATAGTGAAGCCAAATGCAGAAGTCATGGTGCGTTACGCGTTTGGTCTGGGCATCTCCACCAACAATCATGCAGAAGCAATGGCACTCTGGCAAGGCCTGTGCCATTCCCAAAGCAATGGCATCCGAAACTTGGTTATCATAGGTGACTCCGGCCTATTAATCCGAGCTATATCCCTCTCTAAAGAAACTCAAAGTGAAAAACTCAATAACTTGTTGGACAGAATTCGTTTGCTCCTTAAAGGATTCGACTCTTTCCAAGTGTTTCATGTTCTAAGGGAGCTGAACCACGAAGCGGACGAAGAGGCAAACAGGGGAGCTGCACTGGCACAAGGACGAATGGTTATAAATGACCAACATTCCATGGTGGATCTCCCATGACCCGACCTCACACTCAACAGATTTCCCATGCAAGTGGCAAGGAGGGGACAGGAAAAGACAGTGCCAGAACCCAATGATGGTACGCGTGACTGAGCAACTCGAGCGGAGGGAGACCAGGAAATCGACTCACATGCAAACAGTAGGCAGCAAGATCACCCCCATACCTCTCAGGGATTGCATCAATGGAAGAATGATGAGAGAAGGGAGAATAAGCATAAATTTGCTCGCGCCCTCAGTCCAGGAGCAGACCTACCCTCATGCACGGAGAGTGCAGAAGAAGAATTTTCAGAGAGCAAGAGGAGAAGCAATGGTCGTGAGTTCCAGTCAAAAGCTAATATTAGAGGAGCACCTGAAGCAGCTTGATAACAAGTTGGAGAAGCTGAAGCAGTCACTCCAGTTCCAACTCAACTTTCTGGAGAACCTTGACACAGAAGCAGGCAGGCGACTTGAACAACTGGAGCAGGACCTCACCACAGTCAAAATTGGATTCTCTGAGGAGCTAGACAAGCTTCATCAGGAACTGAAAAGCCCCCAGGATGAATTTGAGAACAGAATTGGTGAGCTTGAAGGCAAGTTATCCAAACTGAACATCAAATGGGGGGAAGGCCCCAAAGAGTAGTTAGCTTCTTGATCTGTAGCACCTTGATCTATAGGGTTTTCTGCCATTTCAAGTTCTTGGCATTTTGTATAGAAGCCAAGGCTTTAAATAAGTTTGGTTTTAGGTTTCTAAATGGTTTTGGGGGTGTTATGTCATCCTGGCATTTTCAGCTATGCACCTCAGTTTAAAGTAGGCAGCAGCTCAATGAAGCCCTGCCAGTTTGTAACCGATTAGTGGCTAGGCCACATTTAATATAAAACCGCTAAACGTTATCGTCAAAAAAAAAACATTCTTTATAGGGACTAGAAGAGTAACCAGTCGGTAGAGAAAACTCTGTAGTGAGATCAGCTTCCTAAGGCCATGCTAAACCCAAAATTATGATGACACAAGGACACAATAACTTTGTGCTCTATTCAAAGGTGACACGACTACTGCCAATTACAATATAGTACTCCCTTCCCACCCATCTTTTTTTTGTTTTTTCATAACAAATGAATGCTATGATACAGAGGAGGGAACGAGTGTCGCGAGTAAGAAAAACTAGTTTCAGTAGTGGAACGTACCTATGCTTAATGCAAGGAAATGCATGCGGGAGATGGACACTTGGGGTGATGTTCCCTCCAGGCTACAGGGTGTCAAATTGCAAAGGATATAAACAAGGCTCTGCTTGGTTGAGGGTGTAAACTACTTAGGCAATGGTTTATAACGCAAAGCGAGAACCGGCTAAAGGCTCAATACTGCAAGCGAGGGCATGATATGCAATCACAACTTAATGCCAAAAAATGTCCTCTTATATATTTTAGTCTACTTGGTGTGAAAAAGGGGTAAACTTGTGCCAAATAGACATCTTTTCAAATCCAATTTACGAGTGTGAAAAAGACAAGTTCACTCAGCAATCTTTTCAATTTTTTGGTAGTGAGTCAGAAAAGAGCTTAACTAAGACTCATGACCTTTCAAATCCAACTTTAATGAGTGTGAAAGGGACAAATCACTCGGTGATCTTTTCAGTTTTTGGACGAGTCAGAAAAGAGTTTAACTGAGACTCATTTTTTGGGAGTTTGCAGGTAATAAGGCCACGTGTGTATGAACGAGAAATGAGGTTCATCATAAATTCATGTATCGAATTATAATGGACTCTCGGTCCTAAGGAAAAATGCAACATGAGAACCAAATGACAAAGAGGTTCTAACTAGGGTACCCATGTTTGGTAAGTCTCTACCATTTATTAATGATGTTATTAATAGCAGAGGGAGGGTTATGTATCAAAATAAATGGGTTCATACCTAAGGCGTAAATAGCGGTAGTCGAAGGATAATGCAAAATGCATGATGGAGTAGATAACTATCCTATATGCTAGGTTATGAATATACCTTCTCGAGGAGACGAATGGTCAACCATGACATTGAAATCCGCAAGAGAATTGAGTCGAAACTACAAAAACTAGCTTAAAACCAACATATGCTATATAAACTAATGTGCATTACAAGGAAGAGGCCTACCTTGATCCAACATTTGTTGATGTTCCATCATTGAGTACTTTGACTCAAAGCTTTATACCTGCAAGAAGTTCTCGACAAACAAGCAAAGCAAGTATATAGTGATAATATAAAAGGGGTTATCACATCAGATAGCATAATCTATTAATAAACATTACAAACATGCCCATGGATAATAATCATATATTTTCAAGATACCAATAGGACGGGAAAGGAGTATTTATATTAATAATTGATCAGCAGAAGTGACAACATTACAGACTTCCATGTCAGCACGGTTCGAAACCAAGCAACCAAGTTCCTTCAACTGGGTCTCCACCACTTCAATCCTCCACCAAAGGAAAGCTCATAGAAAAGAGGCAATGAGGTCCTCTCAACTATAGGGAAAGAGCTTGGGGGTTGAACACTGTGTTCAGACTTGAGGGACAAAGGGATGCAGACTCAATGTGAAGTAATTTCTCTAGAGTAACTTTACTCTCAAAGTTGAATGCTTTCTCCTTCTTTTCCGTAGCTCGAAATTATGTTCTTATAGCTTTCAGAATGCAACTGAAGGGTCGAGTCAGAATGTCTCCAGTATATGGAAGGCCAAGGATCAGATATCTCTTGTCGTGACATGGAAACCCTACCTCATTTTGTATTTTTTGGCACAAATCCTGATGTATGTGAGCTGTAATAGAGAAGCAAGCGTATATGGATCTTGCATAGCAGTTAGGGAGCGTATATGTGGAAAAATGTGTGTTTTTCACTCTGGATTCATCAAAAAGGGATGATAAGTCTGCATAGGGAAATGAAAACAGGCCCTCTATGCAAGATAGTAATGGTGAGGCAAATCTTTCCATAACACAGAGTTACATTAAAATAAATAAAAAACAACGGTGTGCATCATATAAAAGAAGCTCGCGAGCACCAGTGCGCACAAAATGGGCACACCAGTGCACAACAAACATGTGCACAGTCTACGTTTTTTTTTTAAATGCATAATAGTGCACCTTTGTCCTTGAGGCACACCAGTGCATTCCATATGGTGCACCGTCACAGCAGGTTTTCTTTTTTAAAACGGTGCACTATATGCAGTGGTTAGCACCGATGCGTTTAACGTGAGCACACCGGAACAAGATTAAATATAAAAAAATGGCGGTAAAAAACCATTTTTACCATTTCTAGTGCAGAGAATCTCTCAAGCATTGGTGCCACATTTTCCCAACTGAAGCACATTGTCTTCGGTGCTTCCATTACTTTCTTTGTTTTCATTCGATGCTCGGTTCGTGGGATTCCAATTTTACCATACAGTGGGAAAATTTCTTTTTTTTCACTACATCCCAACCATGCCTCCTCAGCGAGAAAATGTGCAAGAAAATATTTTATTTCTTTGTACATTGTACTTTTACCAGATTAAATTGTGAAATTGAGTAAAATTTGCATTGTTTTTCAAAAAAAATTAAAAAAAATTGTGAGGTGCATTCGAGTCGTTCGGCTCGCACCACGCGCGGTGCACCCTGTAAATTTTACAAAGTGCACCGAAAATGTATAGTCCATTTTTCTAGTGCATCGTATTATGGAATGCACCGGTGTGTACTTACAAATGATGCACTGTCGAAAATAAATAGTTTCCACTAAACGATGCATCATTTGTAAGTATGCACTGGTGCGTTTATAAAACTATACACACGTTGAATGAAAAGTATTTATTTTCTTCAGTACGTTCATAAATGCATCGGTACTTTGTTTATAATGAACACACCGGTGCATTCATAATAAATGACGCACTATCGAAAATAAATAGTTTCCATTAAACGATGTGTTGATTATAGTGAACACATCGATGTGTTCATAAAAATATAGGCACCGTTGAAATAGATAGTTGTTCAAGCGGTGCATCCTTGGTAGGTAACGCACCGGTGTGTACACAATAAACTACGCACCGTGGAAAATAGATAGATATTCTAGCGGTGTGTTTGTGATAGAGAACGCATCGGTGCATACACAATGGGTTGCACCGGCACGTTGATAATTACTATGCACCAACTAAAATAAATTACATTTTGCATGCGGTGCATAAGATATGTGTCTGCACCATTGGCAGTGCGTTACTATTTTGTAGGCGCACCAAAGAATTTTTTTTTTTTAGCAAAATTTATGTTTGCATATTTTGAAATAAAGTTCTCATTTACTAAAAAAATAAGTTATGTTTTTATGTATGATGTTGATGTACTTTATATGTTAATTATGCAGACCCGTCAGCACATGGAGGAGCAGCAAAAGAGAGTGGACCAGTACAGTATGGTTTGGGAGTGGGAGTCCAAAGAGAGAGAGAGGGATTTGTACCCTCGGCCTAGTACTGCAGTTATGTGGCTCCTCTTGAGGAATGTAGGCCTCCTCAAGTACTACGACGAGGCTACATCCCTTAAGGGGAATTCTCCCTTTTTTGTGCAATTGATTCGTCGATGGGATGCTCATCAGCAGGCATTCATATTCGTTCCTTATCAGTGGTACCATCCCACTGAGGAGGATATTTATTTTATCATTGGGCTATCTAGAAGAGGGGAGGATTTTCCCCAGTTTCCTGATGTCTCAATGGGTGTTGCATATGAGAGTTAGATTTCCTACTCTTAGAGGTATATTGCACGCGATATACCTTCTCCTTGTGTTTTTAAGGTGGTTGGTGGACAGTTACGAATCACCTCGTTCGATGCAGAGGATGTTAGTTGTCTCTCACTATTACTGTCAAACATTTCACACTTTACTGGTGATGGTCAATGCATTAGTTGCACGCTTTTATTTTATGTTGATTCTTTGATACAGAGGCCATGAATTATTAGGTGGTCTGCCATTTTCTTGAGGTAGTTTTGTATAGCAATGGATAGATGTTGTGCTACGATATATGGGAGGGTGAACTTCTCATTTTATTCATAGTTGTTTTGTTTATTTTTTGAGAGGTTTCTAGACTGTTATCAGACTAATCGGTAGGTGCGGACACTAACTGATCTCCCTAGATCCACCCAGATCTAGAACAAAATAGGACAGGACATGACTCTTTCCCTAAGTTTTGACTATTGAATTAGCTAGTAGGAAGGAACAAGTAACATACCTTAGTATCGCTTCCTAGGGCCTCTGTTGCTCCCGCTTCGCTCCAGTTCTCTCGTGAGGTCAAGACCAAGACAACACAAACCAACCAAAGTGAAGATAGAAAAATATATTCAACAGTCAACCTATGTGTATGATCAAGGAATTACACAATAAAGTGGAAATAGCTTTATGGGAAAGGGACATGCCATTGTATCATATTGATTGAAAGTAAAGATTACAACCTGATCGCCTTGATGTCGCAAGCTTCCTTTCGATGGCTCTTGGCTCCAACACACACACTTGCTCAATCCTTGTATGAAGAAGATCAAATCCTCTTGATAGACTTGCTAGAGTCTCCAAGCTATTGTTCAAGTTGAGTCCTTCACACAATTCTTTTCACCAATTCTCCAATGAATCTTACTTAACCTTTTCCATGAGAATTCCCTCAATATATAAGAGAGAATGAGTTAGTTACTTGGATAAGAATGATCCCACAATATCAAGGAATCCAGTACAAGGATAACCATTCGAATGCCAACCCATTCTTCTAGAAGATTCCTTTCTAGAAGCATCGAGAATTCATATTTTTCCATGCTTTAGGAAGAGTTCACACCCTGGCTATTCAACACAGTGTGAGAAGTTCTCACCCTATCTTAAAGAAGCCTGTGAGAATGGGTCATTCTCGCACCCAAATATATTAGCAGCCTGCGAACCTTCTTCAAAAATGAGTTTTCTGGGAAGAGATAAAAGTAACTTTTCTCAGGAGAAATTTCTTATGAAGAGCCTGAGTACACCATCATCAATACATCATCATGATGACCAAAATTATGGGTAACACAGACACGATACCTAGTTTTGTTCTTCGGCCTCTTAGGCCAATGAACGAGGTGTGGATGCACATGTGGAGAGAGATGATGACCAAGAGGGGCATGCTCAATTTTCCAGCTAGGATTTCCAGGAAGGTTGTTGGCCCTTGACCAAGTTTTGGGAGATTCTTGGTCATATTGACCTATTTTGGGACTTCGACAGCCTGTCGAAGGAAGAGAGCAAGATGAAGCGGAGATCACAAGATCTCGACCCACTTTTGGATCCTTTTTGGGATTTGGGGAATATTTAATGGGAATGGGATGTCGGCCCATGGGTTTACCCATGTTTAGGCCTATTTTGTATGCATAAATAGAAGGATATGCAATGTAAGAAGAAGTCGACTAGTGCATCTATGTGATGTGAATGTATTCTAAGTGTGAGTAGAGTCTGCAAGTGTTGTGTGCATGACTGTAAGAGACTTGCAGAGTTGAGTGCAGGTCCTTGTAGTAGATTGTGGAAGGCTTACTGTTGTAACGCAAGGAAGAAGAATCTAGTGAGTTGCGCAGATCTTTTGTCTTGTGCGGAGTAAGGGTTTTGATGGCTTTGTGCTTGTAACCGATTGACTAAAGACAATAAAGAAGAAGATTTGGTGGACATAGCCCCAGGGTGGGGGTGAACCATGTAAAAGTTGTGTTGTCTTGATGTGTGCTTGTCTTAATGTGTTTATGTCTTATTTTGCTAAGTGCTTTAAGATGACTAGATAGATCTGCTTATGCTTAGTGCTAATGATATGTGAGAATATTAGATCTGATCCATATGAATATGCTTAGTGTTTGATCTGCTAAATCTGACCTATCTATTGATGCTAAGTTCTTAAGTACGTTATAACAGTGTGAATGTTGTGAAGCCCTGTTTTATCAGCAAAGTGGTTGTTGATTGCATATTGTGGAACTGATGGTGCTAATTTCTCTATTAAGTTGTATAATCACAGATCTTTGTCCCAGCTAAGGTTGTAGACACCTGAGTCTTGCAACCACCCCTGCCTCTACCTCAGGTGAGACTTCATTTGCTTCACAGATGTTGTTGAAAGGATCGATAGTTAGGGTTTTGTTGGTGCGTTGTTGTAGCATTGAACCCTGGGTCTACCCCTGTGCCAACAAATGGTTCTCTTGTAGGGACCTGAAACTGTGATTGTTGGGAACTGAGAAAGAAGAATCTTTGTGCAAAAATCTGACTTAAAACTATGAAATCTCTATGCGTAGATCTATGCCCTAATGCACAGTGTCCTACTCAATTTATAAAGCTCTGTGTTAAATAAGGAAGCCCGATATGAAGAAAGGAGGTCATATCTTAAAGAAAGAAGCAAGATCTGGAAACTTTGTGCTCTAAGAAAGGTAAAAGTGAGATTTTTTTATTAAAAGAGGTAATATTTGCAAGATCTGTACTTTGATAAAGATAATAATAGTGAAAAGTCTTAGATATGGAAGCTTTGTGCTCTGTAGAAGTAAGATAAATGGAAAGTTTTGTTTCTAGAGTATGGATGTAGGTGTGTTTAATAGAGTCTGTCCTAGTTTGAAAACCAGGGCATTAATAGATGAAAGAAGGTTTGATATGAATAGATCTGATAAGGATAGTGAAAGATATGTTATACCTATGCATAGAAATAATGTTTGGACTAACAAATGGATGCAGGATCATAGAAAGAATTTTTTGTAGGTTAACTCCTATGATCCTAGGGCACAGTACAGGAGAAGTTGGGGATCATTTAAAAGAAAGAGAGGATCAACCCTCTGTTACAGTTGTAGAAAACCGGGACATCTTGCTAAAGAATGCCATGGGATAAGACCTAGTTGTCTTTGTTGCAAAGCTATGGACCATGAAGTGTTGGATTGCCCCAAAATGATTGTTAAGCTTGAAGGAATGACTCTGAATCAAGAAAACCCTAAGGAAAATCTAGAGGCTATAGCAGAACCCCAGGAAGAATCAAAGAAAGCATTGCTACAGATAAAATAAACCTTGAATGACCACCGACATATTAGATTATCAGATATCTTTAAAGACAAGGAACTCCTTGAAGCAAGAATAAGAGACTTCGACATTCACTGTGTTCTAGATGAGGAAACACAGGTGAATATCATGACAGAGAGAACTTGGGAAGATATAGGAAGGCCTGCTATGATTCCATCATTAGGAGGAATAGGTTTATTCAAAAGAAATTTGGTAAACCTGTGTGGAAGGCTCACTTAGATACCTATGACTGTCAATGGAACTTCGACATAGGAAGATTTTGAGATTATTAAATTTGTTGAAGATAGTGCCCCGTTTACCATGTTAATAGGAAAACCTTGGATTGACAGAGCTAAAGCCAAATGGAAGGAAGAAGAAGAAGTTTTGGAGTAGAAGAAACAAGAATTAAAAGATTTCATGACCAGAAAGATCACATACTTGATTGAAGAACAAGAGAACAGATCAAATATATTTGACACTAGAGACCCTGATGTCGAAGCTGCAAGAACACTAGAATACCCATAGAAGACTGAAGTACTTACCCTAGATAAAGAAGAGGTATTAACCCTTAATCCTAGGAAATAATCTCAACAGCACGCACTGACTATGTTAAAAGAAGATAAGAATTAGAATCGAAAAAGACATACCGAGTCGAAGCTCACTGGAAAGAAGGCTAGAAATCTAAGTAAGAAGAGGATTGAGATTGAAAAGTTATAGAATATTCCAGAAGGAACTTCGCAGAAAGAAAATTTGCAGAAGTGGAACTTCATCGGGATATCAGAACAGCGACACATGGTACTTTTCCAGGGCGAAGCAATACAGTCGTTGGGGCCGATATATTTATTCGACTGTCACTACGAACGGGTCGGAAAGAATTTATAGCTCGACACCAGACCATTGGACCATGCCATAATGGACAAAACAAGAGTTAATGAGGGTTCATAACCATTACAAGCAAATTGTTGTCGAGTTGCCTACTTATCCCATCATGCCATGCACAGAGAACACTTTTTCTAATTGAGAATTTGAGCCCACGGACCAAATGAATTGTATACAATGATCATTACCATCTTGTTTTTTATTCTAGTGAAGTATATGAGTTAATTGTGAACCCAATATTATTAATCCTGAGTGCATATGTCCAACGAGCTCACCACAGTTGAAGAATCAATAACAGATGTACTCCTCAACTTGATGACTGAAAGAGTCATGTCAGAGAGAGGATTGTCTACCAGTCTACAAGCATCATCGATGAGAGGACTGTTGGTCTCTCCGTCCACTGCTTGAGCCAGTCCATCCCAACCAGTAAACGAAAAGCAAACTAAACATAGAGACGATCTCACAAATGCTAAGTCGATTTCGAGCATATTGTCCACCTACCTACCACCTCTGAGTGGCGCAATGAATCGAGACAGTGCACCCAAAGATTTTTAGTACGCCTTGGTCACTGCATACCTCCCGAAGGGGATACGTGCAATTCATGCCGACCAAGATAAAATTGCAGAATTGAAGTTTAGTAACTTCAACCTCAATGACAGGAAGGTCTACAGCATGCTCTCCCCACATAAGTATCTGACTAGGACCAAGGGAAAGAATTCAAAGATAATTCCTCAATCATGGACCCATAACCTCGTGTAGTCCACGTTGCTCAACGTCATGAAGATCCCACACTTTGGAAGGCACCAATAAGTGAATGCATGCATCAAATTGTTGTTGTTCTATTATCATGGAGGTTATTTATGGTTAAACCTTTGTATCACAGTGGATCGAACATTGATCAATCAGATCATAGGGCTAAGCATGCAAGGCCCTAACCCATAGGATTTTTACTCGGGAAAAGCCATGGATCGTGCTCTGGCACAGAAGATTAAAGACACCTATGGAGACATCGAGAAGGGAACACAAGGCTACAAGGTAGATTCTATCGAGAGTGGCGCAGTGAAACTCGTCTACCAATTGATTGCAGGAAGTTGGTTGTTGATTGCATATTGTGGAACTGACAATGCTAAGTGCTCTATTAAGTTGTATAATCATAGATCTGTGTCCCAGCTAAGGTTGAAGACACCTGAGTCTCGCAAACACCCCTGCCTCTACCTCGGGTGAGACTTCATCTTCTTTGCAGATGTTGTCAAAAGGGCTGATGGTTAGGGTTTTTTTGGTGCGTTTTTGTAGCGTTGAACCCTGGATCGGCCCCTGTGCCAACATAGGCACTTAAGCTATTAGTGAGTGAGGCATATCACATGTTATTTATAGTGTCATGCCCTTATGCGGGGATGGATTGACGAGGATGTCCCAACATCCTAGTCACAGCAGATGAGCCACTGGATGATCAAGGTAAGGTTTAAATTAATCGTGTACTTTCATTTTATTGTCTAACTTAATTCAAATAAATTGTATTCTAGCATGTTCTTTAACGTATTTTATTAAATTATTTAATGGAATTGTCAACTAATTATTAACTTGTGTTATATTTTGCAGATGTTGGCACATTTGTTGGGGACATACCTCCTCCACCGAAACTTGATGCACATGAGGAGATGGTTGAGGTTGCGGTGGGTTAGGGTCCTCAGCCACATATACCACCTAACATGCGGTGTGGGCCCGATCTCAGATATAGGATGGATGTGTGTGAAAAACTGATTGTATTTTTGGTTGGCATGGGAGTCTTCCCTGTCCAGATGCGAGACATCATGGATGACCTTGATCTCTTGCAACTCTAGACGGACGTGTAGCGTGATATGACGTCTCTTATACATCATATAATTGGATCTTCTAGGTTACTGGTAGGGATGAGGGATGGTGAGTCCTCCAATACAAATGATGATGAGGGTGGTGATGATGATCATCAGGGTGGTGATAGCGCTTCTGCTTAAGTACCTCCTCCTCCTCCTTCGGGTGGTGATGTTGATCAGGGTGGTTATCATGGCACTTATGCTTCAGTACCTCCTCCTCCTCCTCTGAGTGGTGATGTACTTGATCAGGGTGACCTGATGTTGATCAGTCAGGTGGTGATGGCGCTTCTGCTTCAACACTTCCTCCTCCTTCACCTCACTCGGATGAGCAGGGCACATCACCTATTCCTCCAAAGCATGCCTCTAATGAGAGACTACGACTAGATATGTACATAATTATATGTTGATGTTGATGTTAATGTACTTAATTTATATGTTGATGTTAGGTCATGTTATATAATTGTTTCCATAAAGTAAAGTACTCTTAATTAAGTATTGTATTTTTTAATATATCTAAAATAAAGTACTCATGTCTAAAACAAGTGAAATTAGCAGCAAAGTTGCTTATACCTGCATTTTAGAAATATTTTGATGTATTAATTGTATATAGTATAAAGGTTATATTACAATAGTTCTAATTAAGTTATTATGTTGTCATTTTTATATTTGAACATGATGAAAATGAAAATACCAAGTTTATCATGTTTTTGTAGTTAAGAGGTCTTGAAAAGTAAATAAGTTATAAAAATCGGTAAAGATATGTCTTATGTTATTAATTAAAGTTTGGGCAAGTTAAAAGTAAATTATATTAATCTTCAACCTTACTTTGTATCACAATTTTACAAACTAGTTTACTTGAAAGTACGATTTGAGAATTGGTCCTCATTTCAAGAATATTGTTTTTGTTCATAAGTTCATAATGAATAATTAAAAATAGTTATGATAAGCTCAATTAGCATTTATAAAATCTTTGTGATATTTTAACTTCCTCTTAATTGTAATTTGGTCATATTTTTTTATATTCCCATAATTAATACAAGTCTCAAAATCTATAATTCAACATTTTTTTACTATACTATAAGGATGCATGAATGTCAAACTTGACCAAGAAACATGTACAAAAAAAAAATATTTAAAATATTAAATATTTTAATTTGTTTGAATTGTTCTCTTTAAACAATTTTCTTAAGTGGGTTAATTCCATGTATTTAAGTTTTATGTCAGTTTTTGATATCTTATGTTACATGTTGTTAATTTTTGTTGTAATCAATATTAAGAATTGAATTAGCTATTAGAAGATGTAAAATTTATATCCTATTAGCTATTAGGAGCCATAAAATTTCTTACCCACAAATAAAAAGAGGGGATAAAGATAGGGGATAAGGGATAAAAAACTGTTATGATATACATGTTTAATTCAATTTTTAATTATACATTTTTTATTATTATGATGATGATGATGATTAACATCCACTAAGACCGAATTGGTCTATCGGACCTTAAGAGGGTAAGTGATTACTTGTGATTCTTTAGAATTTTGTTTATGTGCTCAAAAAGCATTAAGAGAAGATTTCCAAGATCGACGTAGTTTTGTTGAGTTAAGAGGTTAGGAAGGTTGGTAGTGTGACAAATATTTTGAAAATGAGATCTAATATGGGTATAGGCTGGACAATATAAGAGAAAGTGATTTTCATCTTCAACCTTCTTAGTGTCACAAAGGTGACACACTCTTTCATCCCATGGCGTTTTAGGAATTGATCGATGCCCAGTTTCACTATGGAGCTCGTGAGAATTTGTTCTTATCTTAGCAATGCTTCTTTTTTTTCTTTACACTTGTCAAAATAGACAGATAATTTTGATCTTATATATTAGGGTTGGTTACATCCTTATAATACCTTAATTTTATTTTTTCCTCTGACTCTTTATCACACCACATTTTCTCCTTAAATTTTGATTTAACGAATTTTTTAATAGTATATTTATTCTGCAAAATGGTGTCTTCCATGATCCCCCAATATTTTAGCCAAGACCAGGCATATTTATGCCATCCTCGCTTGAGTTGATGGTGGTTACGACTCGATTTTGAAGAAATTTTAGGAATCCTCTTGTCTTCCATGTTGTTTAACTTGTTCTTATACATTAGATATCTAGTCATAGTCATGCTCTCAATGGGGGAGAGGCTTGTTTCTAAGAGAAGGATGGGATAAGGCGTATTTCCTTTAATTTTGATATTATATGTTATAAAATTATTTTGTATTTTCTCTATATTTCTCCAAGATTCACAAGAGATACTACATCCCTAGACTTCACATCCATAAATAATGGCAGGTGTAACAAGAGTCTCAAAGAGGAGTTTCTTCTTATTCCAACTCCAAAGATTAGTTGATTTACAATTGTTTTCAAGCCCATAATAAGCTTTCCATCCCCCAATAATCCTTTTCTCAATGCTATAATTCTAGTTGAGCTTGTGGTGAATATAAATTCCAAGATATTTTTATGACGTCACTTCCTCCAAGTTGTTGTTTTCATATACGAAGTTATCATAAGTGATATTATTGGATTTAATAATCATGACCTTAGTATTATCAGTATTAACAGTCATACCCATATTGGAGAAAAACTCCTTGAGGATTCTTAGTTGGTTTTCAAGATCATGGGGACTCCTTGACATAAGAACGATATCATTGGTATAAAGAAGAATATTGATGACTATACTAGTGAGAGTAGGGCCGACACAACCTGCTTTTTCCAAGCAATATTCTAACTTGTCAATGTATATGATAAAAAGGGTAGGGGACAAGGGACAACCTTGTTTGACTCATATATTGCAGTTAATCTCTTTTGACCAACCCTCAATGTTTTTAAACTTGGAAATAATGTTCTCATACATCCTTATTGCAGCATCCCTCGACTTGAGAGGCTCTTTTATCTCTTCCGACCTATTCCAAAGGTTTTTCCTAGCAACCATGTCAAAATCTTTTCTAAAGTCAACAAAACAACAACAAAAAAAATGGTTTTAGTATTGTGAAACTCCTCTGCAATGATCCTAAAGATAAAAATATGGTCCACAATTGAATGATATCTCCTAAACCCGGTCTGGCCTTTATCTCTTTTACTGTGACTTGCTTACCGAAGGATTATCTTCTTTTCCAAAATAATTCCATAAAGCTTGGATAAAGTCGGGCTAATCATAATGGTCCTATAATTAGAGGGAAGGTTTCTATCCCCTTTTTAAAAATAGGAACAATGAGGCTTTGCATCCATGGTTTAGGGAAGCCTTTCTTGACTACTAAATTGAAGAGATTATGTATGTGAGGGATAAGGTTAGGCCCTCCGATTTTAAAAATTTCAGCTTGGTATCCTTCAATGTCCTTAGCTTTCCCATTTGCAATCCACTTAACCCCGAACTCTATGTCATCTAAAGAAAAAACTTCATCCTTTTTAGGGAAAATATGAATTGTGGTAATGGTATTAGGGAAATCGTAAAGAGTTTTAAGTTAGGAATTCCAATCCCTTAAGGGAATACTATTATTTTCTTTAATATTGTTGTTCGTGCTCGAATCTTCGTCGGGTGAGAAAAAATGGGAGCACTAGCATGCCCTGTTGGGCTTGGCAAGGAAGAACAGGATGCTGTGGAGCAAAAAGGGTTAACAGAAAACAAAACAGAATACAATCTAACTAACAATTGAAAGCAAATAACAATTCAAAAATAAACAAAAACGTCAAATATGAAACAAGGGAGTCATCAATGGTTTCAAGGCTTGATCTATTAGCGAAACCAGAGCACACGCTGAAGACAGAGATAGGGGTTCCCTCTCCCTCCAGCGGAAGGTCCTTCGGAGCCCTCAACACAATGCTTTCTTTACAAAATGAACAGAATAGAAATGAGTGGCGAGAGAACTCTGGATTACACAGCTGATGGACTGGTTTTCAAAGGCTAGGCTCTGAATCATCTGGACAGCGTAACTCTTCTTTGAATTCTCTGCTAAAACAATGAGTCTTCACGGCTATTTATAGCATTTTCCAGGCGGTCACGTAACCAGCTTCCGGTGTAAACACGGACCTGTTTAGGGTTCACTTAAGCCATCAATTCACCAAATTTGCAGAGCCGGCCCTGATCTGAAGGTCAAATCATCTTGGGGGCCGGTCCATTGGCGGTCGGGAGGCCGACTTAAGCAATTAATGTGTCGTATTAGCAAATGCACGGCTTTTTGTGTAGACAGGCGCGCGTCGGGTCGCGCATGCGCCAGAAACACGTTTTTGTCCCGCGCATATGCGCGCGCACCAAGCTGTTGTAAAGTGCCCTTCAATTTTTGGTTACTTTGTATAGTTTTTGACCCTTCTGGAATGCTGTGAACTTAATTCAGTGCCATGAATGA
>ML777725.1:1046923-1070705 GCA_009831015.1 Picea engelmannii
GTATGTATGTATGTATGTATGTATGTATGTATGTATGTATGTATGTATGTATGTATGTATGTATGTATGTATGTATGTATGTATGTATGTATGTATGTATGTATGTATGTATGTATCAAAGTATTCATTTATTAATATATCAATTTTGTGATATTCAGTTTTCATATATCAATATAAAAATACTTTATTGTCATGTTATTTTTTCAGGAAAATTATGAAAATCCCAGAGGACCAATGAGATGATATCCGAAAAATCTCAGTAGGAATGTCCAAAAAAGTGTACAAGGAGATGGTCAAAGAAATGGATATAATTGCATTGCAGGAGGAGTTATTTCAACAACAACGTGCTTCAAATGTATATAATCATTGAATTTTTTCTATTAGGTACAAATAATTAATTTAACATTAAATATTAATTTTTAAATATTCTCTTACGGAAAACAAAAGAAAATGGAACTCATTCTACACATAAAACCGGACAACAAGGAAGAAAAGGGTTGATAGCAAAGTGTTTGAGTAATTGTTATTTCCTTCTAACAACTTAAGGTTTTTTTTTGTATATTTTAAGTTGTTTTACAGCAGCCATTCTTGAATGTCTTCAAACATGTGCTAACATAAAAAGAAGAGCCATCATAAAAATTGATTGACATTGGGTGAATTAAGAGTTGTGAGTATATGTTGGCATATCAAAAACAAAATGTGGAATTTGTAAGTATAATCTATGTTGTTTTACTTCTATCATTTTATAATTAATGAAACAAAAATAATACTTTATATTAAATCTATGATTTATTATGGGGTATAAAACTTGCAGAAAACAAAATATGGAAATGAGCCAACAGAAGAATTGTTGAAACAAGGCATGAGATTTTATTTTGAACATATTGTCACTTTTCAATTTACATTCATGTATATTATTTATTTCAATTTTCATTATTCTCACCAATGTAGATAGACTCATTACAGTTTATTTTTATGTTTGTAGATGGAACTTGAAGAATATGAAAACAGTTTGGTCAATAGAGTGTCGACGTTTCGGATCCAAATCAGGATCCATCTTCAGGACAATGAGCCTGGGTTTAGATAATGAGAAGATTTGGGTTTAAATACTGGAAATGCCGTGAAATCTAAGTGTCGACTAGGTTGTTTTGGTAAAAATTCTTTTTTATTATTTATTTTGTGTGATTAAATTTAATTAGGGTTTTTTGTTATTGGTAAAATTCCTTTTTATTATTTATTTAGTGAGATTGAATTTAATTAGGGTTTTGTTTTTAATTGTTTTGAATTATTTTAAATTATTATTAGATCATAGTTTATTAATTTTTGTTCTAATTAACTATAATCTAGGTGGTTAGTAGGTTTTATTATTAGGTATTTAAGTGGTTTATTCAATTATTTAAGGGTTTGCTTATTAATGTTTATTTAGGTTTTAATGTTTCTTTAAAAGGTTCTATTAAGGTTCAAACTTTATAGGTGAAATATTCCTAAGTCTATTAATATTTATAAAAGAGAAAGTTTATTTTAAAATGTTTTAATTCGAGAGTGATTAGGTGGGGTTTTGTTATTGGTAAAAATTCTTTTATTATTTATTTAGCGTGATTGAATTTAATTAGGGTTTTGCTTTATTTGTTTTGAACTTATTTTAAATTATTATTAGATCAAAGTTTATTAATTTTTGTTCTAATTAACTAGAGTCTAGGTAGTTAATAGGTTTTATTATTAGGTATTTAAGTGGTTTATTCAATTATTTAAGGGTTTTCTTATTAATGTTTATTTAGGTTTTAAAGTTTCTTTAAAAGGTTCTATTAAGGTTTAAAACTTTATAGGTGAAATATTCCTAGGCTTATTAATATTCTTAAAAGCGAAAGTTTATTTTAAAAAGTTTTAAATTCGAGAGTGATTAGGTGGGGTTTTAATGAATTAAACTTAAAGAATTTTGAGATACTTTTCTGCAAGGATTATTACTGTTAATTGTGAATCAGAGGGAGCCATTTTTCACTCAATTCTAACCCATTATATCTGTTCAGGTTGCTAGGATGTTTACGGATTTCAATGGCTTCTCTAACACGACGTTTAAAGAGGTGATTTTCTTTGGCGAGGATTTTGGTGTCTTCTAGGCAGATATGGTGTCTTGTTTTAAGGGAGTGTTCAACTAGGGAGGAGGTGCGGATGCGTTCATTTTTAATGTCAGCTCCATGTTCTTTTATCCTAATCTGGAAGGAGCGACCAGTTTCACCGATGTAGCATTTTCCACATGAGCACTCTATTTTGTATATTCCTTTACTTTTGTGGGGGTCGATTTTGTCTTTTACGGATCTCATATTTTGTTTGATGGTTACAAGTGGTTTGAAGGAGGTCTTAATTTATTTTTTGTTGAGGACTCTGGCAATCTTATCAGTCACTCCTTGGATGTAAGGGAGGCAAGCGTCTCTATTAGGGTTATGTTCTTTGGGGATAGTGGGCTTATTGCGTGTTTTTTCTAGGGCTTTGTTTATTGCATTCTTAATGTCTTTGTGTTTATAATCTATGTTCTTAAAAGTCTTGGTAATGTGATCTATTTATTTTTCTAGATTTGCTTCATCAGAGATTCTTATGGCTCTAGTGGCTAAAGTTTTTAGGACGCCTAGTTTCTGGTTGGGGTGGTGATGGGAGTTTGCGTGGAGATAGTTCTTAGTGTGGGTATTTTTTCTATAAACTGCATGTCCTAGATCCCCATTCCTTTTTTTCTTGATAAGAACGTTTATAAAGGGGATGTATAAACTACATGTCCTAGATCCCCATTGTTTTTTCTCTTGATAAGAACGTCTTTGGGACTCCTTTTCACTTTGCTTAAATGGATATCCCAAAAATATGTTTTATTCATTATAGGTCAAGTAAATAGACCTTAAAAAATTTCCATCAGTTCTCCAAACATGAGGAATTATTCATATAGGGCTTCTCCTTTTATTTAAGCAGGAAGTATAGTTTCCAAGGCTTTATCAACCCATACTCAATGCCTTTATCCACACAGAGTTTTCCAGAAGGATATTATCCCCTTATATTAACAACTATCATAAATGCAAGAGTCTCTATCCATCCAAGAAGATATATAGCATTACCACTTAGTTAAAACAACCCAACTTATCCATTTTTTGGACTCATGCAACCCTATAACAAGATTTTTCTTCTCCTACCATTTACAATGAGATTTAGTTATCAATGCATGTCAATATATTCAATTTCTTATAGTATTATTTATCATTTCCAACCAAGCATAAGTATAATTCTTCTTCTACAAATTAGCATGATTAATTTTATGTTGTAAGAAATTCCAAAACAAGATTTCAATATGATGTCCTTCTTCTCAAGGAACCTGTGCAGCTAATAAACAAAATTTTAAGGCAGAAAACACTTTCCAACGGGCTCATATTAGCCTTGGTATATTAGTCATGCAATTTTTCTTCGACCCATCTAGTCCTAGTGCTTGAAGCTCTATTATGATACCATTTGTAACACAGCCAGCCCCATAACCCTTCCTTAGGTTGGTTGGATGTCAAAATTTCCTCTCCCTCACCTTAAAATTCTTTCTCAAATAGAGCCCATAAATGGAATCTTCTCATCAAGAGCTTTCCAACAACTATCAACATGCTCAAAACCAAGCTCGGGATCAAAATTTATGGAACTTTTAAGTTTTGGGGCCTTCATTCACCTACCTCCATGTGTCACCATGTCACCCTTACAGTTACATGTGGAGGGATATGTCTCACTCCAACATGGCACACCTCAGCCATTGGATGATGGACATATATGCAATCGGTGATGGAATGGATCCATGCCCAACCAAGAACCGATATCCCGTGGATCCCCACACTAATGTCCTCCTGATTTTTGGTGATTCAATACTCCTCAAGTTTAAACAGGGACCTCAACAGTTATGTGATTTTCTTATTTCATTCTCTATTTTTCATGCTCATGATAAGAGGGATTTATATAGTAAAGTCGAGTACAAGAAATCAAAACCAATTTCGATGGAGATTCGGTTCTTCCCCACAAGAATAAATATTAGCCCGCTTATACAGAGTTCATCATTCCCACTAAATTCAGGTTTTAAAGAGGAAAAGGAGTTGTAAAGTCAATTTAAGGCGTACATGAGCATAATACCACACCCTTACTTATTTCTCTAAGTTTGAATATCTTTGTCCATATATATTTTAAGCTATGTCCTCATAGGTTAAATAGCCAGGGAAATAAGGCATAGAAACATTACTATGAATTACATATCCAAATAGATCTCCTCAATTATCATTCACCACAAGACACAATAACCAGTAAAGGACACACATGTAAAGAACGATAATATATATACTCTTTATATCTCTCTTGACTTTCATTCAAACTTCCAAATCATTTTCATAATTGTATAAACTCAAAGGTTTGAAAATGAAACAAGTGTCAATCCCATTAAACAGGCATACACATTTATAATGCAATTACAAGCACCTAGCCATTCATTCCAATTAATTTACATAGAGTATAAATAATACTTATCTTTTTTCAAGTCATAGCCATCCCAACCGAAAGTGGGAGAATGCCTTCTCACCCAACCATAGACTCAAATTTCTCATCACTCTACATTATGGCCACCCCCGTGCCAATCCATGATACCACTAGGGAAAAAAATTTAACCTCATAAGCATTTTATAGTGTGAAATCCTCTCTCCTTCACATCAATTCCTGACAGAAAAATTCTCCTAGTTCTCAACACTCTAAGCTCGTCATTGTCTCTTCCATTTTATAAACTAGGACTCTCTCTTTTTTCAACACACCCTTGTGTGTTTCTACTCTCTTTTTTGCGCAGTCCTCACGTGCTCCCATCATTTTTATTCTTCTCATAGTTTCTCAATTCTCTCTCCCCATGAAGCTGGACGGTCCATGGTTTTCCATGGATGTACCAGTGCATTACTTCCATGCATTTACATGGGAGGTATTGGTCCAACAATCCAACCCTACACCATTTAGTAATTGGATCCTTGGGTTTTGGAGGAAGGGGGAAATAATATCAGGTTATTCACAAACATTAAATCACTAACGTGGCTTGGGGTCCTTGGAAATATTGAGTCCCCTCTATGCCCCCTCACTAATCCCCCTAGTGGTATCATGGCCAGTACTTTAAGGCTTCACCCTTCAATCAATTGTTTGGATTTTACATTGAACATTTACATTTACATCATTTACAAGCCATAGCATGGAAATATTATATCCCTGCCAAGATAATCCATTAATAATCACAATCAATTACAAATTAGTTAGGGGGATGAAAAATGGGGGTGTTACAAACCTCTTATAGAAAATTTATGAAAGGTGGAATTGATCAATTATTATAAACACTTGATGAGAGAGTAGAAAAATGTGTAATTAGGCTACTTCAATGCAACAAAATGCATTTCAATATCAATTACCCAATAGTGATTTTAACTATGAAGCGTATCATTGTGGGAAATGGATGTTATTCAAAAGGTTCATGCCTAACACACTCTCTAGAACCTTATATATTATTTATGTTGAAGGATTTAAATAAGTATATGGAAGCCCAAAGGATTATTTGGATGTGATTGAATGTAGATAAATTAACACTCACACTAAACCAACCAAGAAAGAGAAGACAAATTCAAGCATAAAATAAATGATAAACCCACACAGTACACAGAGATTTTACCCTAGAAACCCTTAACCGGGAAATCCAACATTCCTTGAGCATCTTTCTCTCTTGTTATATTATTCATTCATAGAATAAAAAGTTACATGACTAACCTTGGTATACACCTAAGACACAATTGTCATTCTACTTTCTGTCTTTTCACAAGAACAACCTTATAGCCAATTCATCTTGCATCTACATGACCCTCACAATTATTCTCAAGATTACCTTTTACTATATTACGTCACACCATATTTTTAGGATTTACTACATGCAAAATCCTAAATAATGGCACCCAAAAATGGTTACAGATCCATGCAGATGATTGACTACAATCTCGTGAATCTTGAGATTTTGTTACAGTCGAATACCAGTCAACCTCTAGTCTGTCATCAGTCGAATACCACTCGACCTCCTATTGATTGATCTTTCAACCTTCCTAGTTGACCACTTCAGCCTTTGACTTTCTAGTCGATCACTTCGACCTTCAACTTGACCATCAACTCAACTTGACTCGTTGGTAGATTCATAACCTATTCGATCCACCCTGACTAGACAGTCAAATGATTGTTCTTTCACTACAAATAATATAGCAACCCAACATTCTCCCACTTGGTGTATTCTTTGTTGATACAAGAGAACCTGAAATTGTGTTCACAGACTCAAGGCAGCAATGCCCATTGATTCTTTACACCAAGAGAAGTTCACATCACTCATAGACTTAGTCAAAGAATCTGCTATGTTTTCCAAAGTGTTGATTTTATCTAGTAGTACCTTCTTTCTTTCCACCATGTCTCTCACAAAATGGTATTGTACATCAATATGCTTCATCTTGGAATGGTAAGATGGGTTCTTTGCCAGAAATATTACACTTTGAATGTCACAATTTATCTTCATAGTTCTCTACTCCAACTAATCCTGGAATACATTTGATGTATCCATACATATTATTTTCTTGCATGAGTGGTTTCCGTGTATTTATCTTCTATTGTTGACAAGGCTACGACCATCTATCGCTTACTCATCCAACTAATTTCTCCACGGAACATCTTGAACACATATCCATCGGTCGACCTTCATCGATCCAGATCTCCAGACCAGTCGGCATCAATAAAGCCATGTACATTTACTTCCCTATTAGTTTCAGGTTTCCCTTGGTAACATATCACATATTTTGGTGTGCCACACAAGTACCTTAGCACTCTTATGACAATAGTCTAGTTCTCTTTTCTAGGTGTCAACATGTATCTTCTCAATACTCCCACTACATGAGTGATATTTGGTCGAATGAAAACCATCACATACATCAGAATACCAATGACACTATCATAGGGAACATGTTCCATGTCCTCTATTTCTTCATGTGTCTTTAGGAACTATTCAACAGTTAGTTTTTCTCCCATAGTAATTGGTACCTTGACCGGTTTGCAATCCTGCATGTTGAAACACTTCAAGACTATTTCAATGTACTTTATCTTATTTAACCAAAGCTTTCTAGTTTTCCAATCTCTCTTGATCTTCATTCCCATAATGAAGTTCATTGTACCAAGATCCTTCATGTCAAATTTGGAGGATAGGTACATCTTCACCTCCTTTATTGCATCCATGTTGTTCCTGGCTAACAACATGTTGTCGACATACTAAGATACATATATAAAATGACTGGCTTCTGCCTTAAAATATACACAATGATCAGTCGTGCTTCTCACAAATCACAAAATAAGGATGTATTTTTCAAACTTTTGGTGCCACATCCTTGGTGATTTGTTTATACCATAAAGGGATCTTTTCAATTTGCATACCAAATATTTCTTTCTCTTTACTACAAATCCTTCAGTTGTTTCATGTATATTTCTTCTTCCAGGTCCCCATGTAGGAATGTTGTCTTTGTTAGGGTCCTAACCCACACATAGGTAGAACAATATATTTGGATGTAATAAAGGTCAATATTAATAAGGCCTTTCAAAAAAATAGAATAAGGCGGATGTAAGAAGACCTAATAGAAGCTTCCGCTTCTAGAAGGATCTTCCTCTAGATGCTTCTTTTTAGTATAAATAGGAGTTGAGGGTATGAGAACCCTAGCTTGGATATTATTGTAATAGATCTCTTCTCAACTGGAGGTTTCCCCCTCGAAGAGGCCCATGAACATTGCTTTTAGATTCAAAGTGTTATTTATGTTGTTATTCTTATATCATTTCAGTGTTATTGTCGTGAATGTTATGGTTATATTGTTGTTATTCTGTCATTACTAGCATTTTATTTCTGTTCTGCATACATTTTATATCTGGTATATTACAAGTGGTATCAGAGCACTTTCCTCGGCAGAAAGTGTGGGTTAATTTTTTTTTCAGGGTAGAGACGTATTTCGACGTCTTTAAGCCACGGAGATCTATAATTACGTGCATAAACCCGCAGTTGAGGGATTCATACATGCAAGAAATACAAGTGGTACTTAAGCGCACATTTGTTGGCCACCCTTGTAACGCCTATTGGTACCCCTTCAAGTGGTAGCGCATCAGACAACACCTGTGTACGGATCGGCCTAGATTACCTGAAGCCCTCTTTAGATAAATCGATCGGCCGCCTAACTGCTATAGTGTCACCGAGAACAGCACTCGGGAAGATAATGTCTAGTACCTGGGTAGTTGGGTAGTACAGCTAAGGGTACAGTCTATCCTCCTTAGTTAGTGCCCTGAGATATTGGGCTGAGTACTATTGTTGGACCCTGCACGTATATCAAAGAGCTATAGCACAAGGCAAACCCTTATCTGTAGAACCCTTGAATACCTAACCCTTGGGGACAGAAACATAAACAAATTAAAATAGACAAGATCTATTGCCACGCAACTGTGTTTGGGTTTCCAAGTAAATACACATTTCTTTCTGGTTAAGCATTTGGGCATTTCCTCTCTACAGTATTCTTCAGACCAAAGTATAACTCCATAAAAAAAAACTAAAAAAAGTCTGGAAAATTTTTCACCATTATTTCAAACCTATTCCATTGAATTCATCTCTTCTCCCTTATCACATTCATCCATATCATTTTTTCGGCAAAAAAAATTTACCCCGCCCCTCCCTTTTTAGTTCCCCCGTCCTCATGGCCCATACTCGTAACCAATACTTAGAATCTCACTTCAACACCTTGCAATCTAGTCTCATTAAGACCCAATAAGAAGTGAAACAACTTAGTGCCAATGTCATCGCCATCAATACAACCATGCAGTCCTCAATGGGTGAAATCAAACAAGACCTCACCACCCAGCTTGAATCAGTGTTTTTAGCACTCTACACCAAACTGCATATCCCTATAGATAACCCTTCCTCTTCCTCACCCCCACATACTGAAGGTGACCATTCCTCTCATTCCCATACCTTGGAGAACCATCACTTTCAACGTGACCTATGCCTTCCAAGGGTGGATGTGACCAAATTTGATGGCTCGCACCCCACTGGTTGGGTAACCCAAATGGAAAATTACTTCTCTTTATACAGCATTACAGATGACTTGGCCAAACTCTGGTATGGTGTTCTCCATCTAGATCAAGAACGTTGGCAATGGTGGCAATGGAGAAAAAATTCTCGTTAAGGGTATATTGCTTGGACACAATTTGTGGTAGAGCTTTATGAACGCTTTGACACTGACACCAACCATTTGGGCCATTTGAAAAAGCTAAAACAATTAGGAAAAGTGGAAGACTTTGTAGTTTCCTTTGAGCACCTGGCTTTTAGAACAGAGGACATGTTTGATGCCTTTTTCTGAGAGTGTTTTATCAGCGGCCTCAAGGATGAAATTTGGGCCCATGTCCTCGTGGCTCAGCCTGAGAGTTGGGTGGAGGATACCAAAAGAGATAAAGAAGCACAACAGGTTGTATCTTCTCAAAACTGCAAACCCTCTTTCATCCCTCGCCCTAAACCATTAAATCCCACTACTCCCTCTACTCCACTAAAGATCCAAAAATTGACCCGGGCTGAAATGGTTGAATGCCAACTCAAAGGCCTTTGTTATAACTATGATGACAAATATTTCCAATGCCACGAGTGTAAAGAACAAAATATTTTTATGGCCATCTCCGAGGAGATTTCGGAATAAGATGAAGAAACTCCCTCTATGTCTAAATCACCTGAATCCATTGACATAACCCCTCCCTCAGACCCTCCCGAAGTAGAACCAGTCATTTCCCTCAATGCTCTCACCGGATTTTCTACTCCCCAAACCCTCAAGCTAATCGGTTACATCAAGCATCGGAAGGTCATCATTCTAGTTGATAGTGGCAACACCCATAATTTTATTCATCGCAGCATTGCCCAAGAAATTCATTGCTACATCCATGTCATCAATAATTTCCAAATCATAATTGCCAATTGTGGTTCCATGAAATGTGAAGGGCGTTGTGAAAATGTGTGTCTCCAAATTGGTGACTACCACCTGAAATCCCATATGTTTGCTATCGACATGGGAGGTTGTGACATTGTACTGGGTGCAGATTGGCTAAGGACTTTGGGTCCCATTCTCATGGATTTTAAATACTTAACCATGCAATTCAATCAGGAGGGACACCAATATAAGTTCCAAGGCATCACGGTCGGTTCACCTGAGATCATTAGTTCCCATCGCATGGAAAAGCTGCTCAAAAAGGGTCATTCTGGTGTTATCGCCCAACTCCATGTCATACAAGCAACAGAGACACCCTCGGTACCACAAGACCTCCAAGTCATCCTTTCTAAACATCAATTGGTATTTTCTACTCCCCAAGGCCTCCCTCCTTCCCGTGGTGTTCATGATCATTCCATTCCCCTTGTACCAGGAATCCTTCCTCCCAATATCTGTCTGTATTGTCACCCCTTTTCCCAAAAAAATGAAATTGAGAAAATGGTCTAGGAACTCCTTAATGCAGGTTTTATCTGCCCTAGTACGGGCCCCTATTCGTCTCATGTGGTCATGGTCCTGAAGAAAGAAGGTTCTTGGTGAATGTGTCTTGACTTTCGTTCCCTCAACAAACTTACCATCAAATACAAATTCCCCATTCATGTCATTGATGACCTCCTGGATGAATTGAGTGGCACCCAATTCTTCACTAAACTGGATCTTCATTTGGGCTACCACCAGATACGTATGAAAGAGGACGATATTCCCAATACTGCCTTTAGAACTCATGAGGGCCACTTTGAGTTTTTGGTCATGCCCTGTGGCTTATGTAATGCCCCCTCCACCTTCCAAATCCTCATAAATCATGTCTTCCGTCCTTTTCTCCACCATTTTTTCTTAGTTTTCTTTGATGATATCCTCATCTATAGAAAAACCTGGACAAACCATCTTGCTCATGTGGATCGAGTTCTCCATCTACTCTCTCAGCACCAACTTTTCCTGAAACAGTCTAAATGTGCTTTTGGCACCTCAGAAGTAGAATACTTGGGTCATCTGGTTGGCAAAGATGGTGTCAGGGTGGATCCTAAAAATATTGAAGCTATGCAAGACTGGACTCACCCAAAGACTCTTAAGATCTTGCGTGGATTTCTAGGCTTAACAGGGTATTATCGCAAGTTTGTTAAGAATTATGGAAAGATTGTAGCACCTCTCACTACTCTCCTCAAAAAGAACTCTTTCACTTGGACTCCAGCCACTGCTCAAGATTTTCAAACCTTCAAGATGGCCATGTGCACCACTTCAGTCCTCGCCCTTCCCGATTTCACAAAGACCTTTTTGTTGGAATGTGATGCCTCGGGGAAAGGAATTGATGTTGTCCTTATGCAAGAGGGTCGACCTTTGGCCTTTACCAGCAAGCAGCTATCTGAAAGAAATCTGGGCAAATCCATCTATGAAAAGGAAATGTTGGCTATTCTGCATGCCATGGATCTATGGCATCCTTATCTATTGGGGCAACGGTTCCAAATTAAGACAGACCATCAAAGCCTCAAGTATTTTCTGGAACAATGCATTTCCTCCCCAGAATAACAAAAATGGGTGACTAAACTCTTTGGATATGATTATGAGATCATTTATAAGAAAGGAAAAGACAATGTGGTTGCGGATGCACTTTCCCAAAAATATGAAGATGAAGGATCCCTTTTTAATCTTTCATTCATTGTACCAAATTGGCTCCAATCCATTCACCAGGAATGGCTACAAGATCCCAAAAGTTCGCAGTTGATCCAAAAATTGCAATCCAATGCTCCAGCTTCCCCAGGGTACTCTTGGCTCCATGAGGAACTTCGATACAAAGGCCGTTTGTATTTAAGTAAAAAATCAAATCTTAAATCCATAGTACTTTCTAAGCTTCATGCTAAACCCACAGCAGAGCACTCCGGGTTCACCAAAACCTATGACAGGGTCAAACGTTCATTTTTCTAGGATGGTATGAAACAGGACATTCATAATTTTGTAGCTGAATGTGACGTGTGTCAACGCAACAAGGGAGAAATAGTCAAATTTTCGGGCACACTACAACCGCTCTTGATTCCACCTGTTATTTGGAAGGATATCTCTATGGATTTTATTACAAGCTTACCCAAATTGGGAAATAAATCCTTCATCATGGTGGTTGTTGATCACCTTTCCAGGTATGCTCATTTATACGCCCTTCAACACCCGTTTATAGTATCCATGGTGGCTCAAATATTCATGGATCAGGTCTTCAAGCTTCATGGCATGAAGCACTCTATTGTTTCTTATCGTGACCCAACTTTCAAAAGCAATTTTTGGCAAGAAATGTTCAAGATACAAGGCACATAATTACATCTCAGCACAGCTTACCATCCCTAGACTGATGGCCAAATGGAAGTTGTCAACAACTGTTTGGAAACATATTTGAGGTGTTTTGCCTCAGAAAAGAAAAATTAGTGGGCTTAATGGTTACCCCTAGTTGAATGGTGGTACAACAATTCATACCATACAGCTACATGCATGACTCCTTTTGAAGCAGTATATGGACAGAAGCCACCTTCAGTTCTCTCATACTTACCGGGTGCCTCGAAGGTCCAGGCGATTGACCTAACACTTACAGCTCGAGAGGCTATTCTCCGTACCCTCAAAGAGAATTTGGTCATGGCACAAGATCACATGAAGCAACAAGCAGATCAAGGTCACTCTGAACGTCAATTTGCAGAAGGGGATCAATTGTTTCTTCGAATGCAACCTTACAAGCAAACTTTCCTCAAGGTCGAGCATTGTCAAAAGCTAGCACCCAAATTTTATGGTCCTTATACTGTGCTCAAGTGTGTGGTACAAGTCACCTATCAGTTATCTTTTCCCATCCATTCGAAGCTACATCCTATTTTTCATGTTTCATGCTTAAAGAAGTTGATTGGAGATAAGTGCCAAATTCAAACCAACCTTCCAGAGTTAGCTGAAGAAGGATCCATTTGGATACAAACAGAAGAAGTTTTGGACCAGTGTGAGTGTTGCCTACATTGTAGAACCATCAAGGAAGTGTTAGTCTAATGGAAAGATACAACTCCAGTAGACGCCACTTGGGAACCAGCTACCATTCTGCAGCAATTTCCTCATCTCAAACCTTGAGGACAAGGTTGTTTTTAAGGGGGCGGACATGTTAGGGTCCTAACCCGCACATAGGTAGAACAATATATTCAGATGTAATAAAGGTCAATATTAATAAGGCCTTTCAATAAAATATAATAAGGCAGATGTAAGAATACCTAATAGAAGCTTCTGCTTTTAGAAGGAAATTTCTCTAGATGCTTCTTTTTAGTATAAATAGGAGTCGAGGGTATGAGAACCCTAGCTTGTATATTATTTTAATAGATCTCTACTCAACTGGAGGTTTCCCCCTCGAAGAGGCCCGTGAACATTTCTTTCAGATTCAAAGTGTTATTTATGTTGTTATTCTTATATCATTTCAATGTTATTGTGGTGAATGTTCTGGTTATATTGTTGTTATTCTGCCATTACTAGCATTTTATTTATGTTCTGCATACATTTTATATCTGGTATATTACAGTCTTCAAATCCATTTTCTTTATTCCAATATCTAATGTTGTAGCCAAATACATTTGTACTCTATTGGAATTTAATTTTGCAACATGAGAGAAAATATCACCAAAGTCAACTCTCGCGACTCGGGAATACCCTTTCGCTACCAGTAGAGATTTGAACTTTTGAAATTGAATTGTTGCATTCAAATTTTTCTTGAACATGCACTTGTTACCGATGAGTTTCCTTCCGTTAGGTATCTCAACCAAATCCCATGTCTCATTTTTGTGCAAGTATTCCATTTCTTCATCCATGGCGTCTTTCCAAAGTTTACCCTCTTTCGAGTCAATTGCCTCCTTGATCGACTTGGGATCCTAATCAGTGGAAAATAACACAAATGAAAAATAGAAATCATATGGACCATACCTTTCAGATGGTTTCATTACTCGTTCATATCTCCTTACAACCGGAGTTGGTTATTCCACCTCTTCATATGAATCATGTTCTTCATTCCTTAGTTCAAACACCAATTTCTCTAGTTATTTCTCCATTTGAACCTCTTTGTGCTTGGAAGTTCCTCCAGCTTCCTTAAAGACCACATATCGACTATACATTATTTTCCTCAAAAACAGATCTTGTAGCTTATATCCTTTCATTCCATCCTTGTAGCCGATGAAAATACACTTGAATGCCTTATTTTCCATCTTGTTCTTCTTTTCATTGGGAACATGCACAAATGCATCACAGCCAAATACTCTAATATGTGAAATCGGAGGCTTCTTACCAAACCATACCTCATGTGGAATCGAATCAACTAGCATTGATGAAGGAGACTGATTTACCAAATATTTTGCATTGTTGACTACATTTTCCCATAATTCTTGTGTGAGCCTGGTATCATTGAGCATGATCCTTGCCATATCCATCAACATCCTCTTCATTCTTTCAAAAACTACATTTTTTTTTTATTTTTTTTTGGGGGCAGGGGGTATATGGTATGGTTTTTTGACATGATATGCCACACTTCTTGTAGAACTTCTCAAAATACTTACCATGGAACTCACCTCCATTGTCAATTATCATCACCTCGATCTTCTTATCTGTCTGGTTTTCCACAAGAGATTTGTACTCTTTGAATTTCTTGAAAACATATGATTTCTTCCTTACGAAATATATCCATGTATTCCTGGAGAAACAATCTATGAAGGATACATAATATTGGGATCCTCCTAGTGAAGGGACCGATACAAGTCCAAACATGTCACTATGTATCAATTCTAGAATCCATTTTTCCCTTGTAGTTCCAAATGGAAATATAATCTAATTTAGTTTTCTATATATAAAATTTTCATAGAAATCAACTTCCAAATTACATTCAAGAAAACCTTCTACCATAACTTTTATGTGAATATCTCGAAATCCTTTTTCGCCAATACGTCCCATCCTCTGATATTGGCGTAACAGAAATCCCTGTGGGAGGTTGAAGAAGTCATTTCAAAGTTGCACGAGATAATAGACGACGGCTCCCTAGTGGATGATCAAATCCTCCAAGTAAATGAAATCAAAGTTGTGAGACAATATCTTTTGGTCAAATAAGAAAAAACTTGGAAATTGAAAAGCATAGCCTTGTGGATTAAGGCAGGAGATTACAATACAAAATAATTTCATCAGTTTTCCAACTTCAGAAAAACATTAACATGATCGGGGAGATCCATAAGGAGGATGGTTCCAAGGTTATAACCTTTGAAGAGAAGGTGAAAGAGGGGGAATGTTTCTTCTACTCTCTTTTTCAAGAACCAAGGGGGTGCCCCTTTCATGAAATTCTCCAGGTCATCTCCACATTCCCTGAGGTATTCACAGAAGAGATGAACCATTCTTTATGTGAGGAGGTCACTGAAGCAGAGGTTCAAGCAGCTCTCTTTTTTATGTAGAGAGGAAAAATCCCTGGGCCATACAAACTCACTTAGAATTATGTGTGGTTTTATATGACCTCATTAAGGACGACCTTCTCAATATTGTAAAGGAATCCCAATGCTATGGTAAAGTCCTAGGTTCTTCCAATTCTACGTGCATGACTTTAATCTTGAAATAGAAAGACAGCGGAATTTTATGAGACTACAAGTCGATCTCGTGTTTTAATGAAATATACAAAATAATCTCAAAAGCAATCACCAGACATATAATTTTTTTCCTTTCAAATATTATTTTGAAAGAGCAATTTGGGTTCCTCCAACAAAGACAAATCCATGATGCAGTCATGGTGGCATAGGAAACCATCCAATCAGTGAAAAATTCCAACCAACAAGAAATAGTTCTCAAACTTGACCGATCCAAAGCATATCACCAGGTTAGTTGGACCTTTCTACACCTAGTGTTGTTGAAAATGGGGATGTCACTCCCCATGCTAAACTAGATCATGGGTTGTATATAGTTTGTTAAATTTGTAGTCCTTATAAAGGGTCCCCTTCAATATTATTCTGAGTGTCACATGGGATGAGATAGGTCTTTACTGTTTATCCTTTTGTATTTGTAATTGTTGCGAAAGATTTTAGCAAGATAATGGAAGAGGCAAGAAAACTGGTTTCATTTTGGGGCATAAAAGTTACACACAAAACCATTTCCCATTTCCTGTTTGTTGGTGACGTTCTTTTTTTTTCTAGGGGCACAGCTAAGGATATTTCAGAGATACTGAAAGTCCCTACCTCTAGATTAGCTATGTTCCCGATAAAGAAAAGTGGGCAATTGCGACAAGCACCGCCTTTCAGGTGAAGGAATTAGAGAGTGGGTTCAAGTATTTAGGTTTCCATGTGAAACCTGATAGTTATAAGTTTGAATATTTGTTATGGATGGTAATAAAGGTAGAACATTAAGTCTCAACCTGGGTTAATAGACTACTTTCAAGGGGAGGGGAAGATTAGTCTTATTAAAATCATTCATTGAAAGAATTTACTAGACATCCATAGCCTCAGACCCCAGAGGAAATTCTTATGGTCTGGTTCTTTGGTTTTAATAAGGAAGGTTGGTTTCCAATTCTTATGGTTCGGTTCTTGTCACTCCAGTGGAATCCATTTGGTAAAATGGAATATGATTTCTCACCCCAACAAGCTTGGGAGGTGGGGGATGAAGAATATCTTTTAGTTCACCAAGGTACTCGCAACCCGAAGCTTGTGGTGGTTCTTAGTGGGTAATTCCCTTTAATGTTGGGTTCTCAAATCAAAATATCTTAAAGGGATCTTCATTGAATAATGGTATCATTTTCCAACCAAGTTGTTGAAAGGGTCTATAATCTAGAAATCCTTGGTATCGGCCTTCCCTTTAGTATGAACCAGGACCGTCTAGCAAATCGGCAATGGTGGATCTATAAGAATAGGAGTTGATCCTTGGATGGGGAGGTGAAAATGATTATCAATTGTTGGAATCTCTAGTCGAAGTTGTTTGCTCGAAAAAAAATTCACTCTATCACATGCTCATGCTTAGGTACCTCAACTCTAGGGGAGGGTGGGTTGGCAATCCTCCCTATCATTGGGACTATTCAATGATGAGGGATAAAAATGGGATCATCACATAGGACCTTGGTCTCAAACTATATCATTTTACAAGATGAAGAGCTAGACAAGCTTTGTTAATCAAAAAAACCCAAAACATGGGATTTCACGGCCAAACTAGGATACAAAAATTGGGTCGAATCACATTTTACGGAAGATTATAAATGGTGGTGGAAGCTTATTTGGAAAAACTATGTACATCTAGAAAATAAAAATATGTTGCTCTGTCAAATAAATTTTTAACGTAGGAAGTTGGCCGCAATCATGGTTGGGTGGCCCCTAGACTATGTGTTTTATGAAAATCTCATGATGAAACTACATCTCACTTATTTTTTTGATTGTGTGTATGCAGAGAAAGTAGTGAGAATTTTTTCAAATGAACTAAAGCCTTCTTCCCTGTGGAAGAAATCCAGTTTGAAAGATTGCTTAAGGGACCGGTTATCTGACAGAGCAATCAAAAGGTTCGAAGGTATGCCTAGTTTTATGGTTTTTCGTATGTGGTGGGCTCATAATTCAATCATATTCAAAGACAAGGACATACCCCCTAAAGTAACAGCAGGAATAATTTTGAACATGTCCAAGGAGTTTGTGACATATATCAAGATAAAGGATCCAAGGGTGCCAATAATGCCAGAGCTGCACTTTGAAATTCCTCAGGGATTTTTCATTGGGGCATGCCAAGGGAATCCTCCTGCGTGTGGGGTTGGTGCGGTCCTTTATATCAAACATAACCACTATATTCATGTACGTTATTCTCCAGGGAGAGGAACAAACAACATATCTAAGTTCATAGCTCTTCAACCTCTCTTGGAAATTGCCTCCACTAAAGATATCAAAAATTTATAGATTATGAGAGAATCCAATCTCATTATCAATTGGGAAAGATAGAAATAAACAGTCTCGGATGTTAGGTTGGAATCTCTGCATCGAGACATCAATCACTCTATGAAATCCTTCGACTCACTCTCCTTTAACCACATCTTTAGAGAGCACGATGAAAAAGCAAATTGTATGTCCAAGGAGGTCATGTCCCTTCCAGTAGACATGTTTAGTCTATATGAGTTTCTGGATAGCATAGAGACCCAATCAATGGAGTTATAACTCTAAATATAGTATTGGTTTTTTAACAATAAGGAAATGGAGATTGGATCAAAACTCTTTTTTTTATGCTATATAAGAATATGTAGTGAAGGCAAAATAAAATATGCACATATATGAAAAAGATCATTGCTTTTTGTAAGTTTTTATATAGGTTGTAGAATGTTTACAGGAAGAAGAAAGGAAGAACATAACACTGTTTTTTTTTTCTGAACATACTCCTTAAGAGGATAAGAAACATGTATATTCTCTCATGAATATAAAGACTTTTTTCTTTGGGGAATATATATATATATATATATATATGGGATGGTGGGCGGAGAGGATTAGAGGATAGGTTTTTTGTGTATGGTTTCATGTGTAAGAAAGGACATGAGGAGAGGGAAGTGAATGGACAAGGTGAAGTTTTGAAAATGGCAGCACAGATTTTAGGGGCAGTATAAAGGCAGGGTCCTCAGAGTTGTCGATGGGTCGGGGGCAGGTTGAAACTCTAACCTTCAAGGATGTGGTATTGGGTAGGTTGGAAAAGCATGTGGAAGAAATTGAAATGTGGGGTGTAGTCAAGGGTATATCCATGTGGGAGGATCCCATTGGGGAGGACCATGGAATGAGTAGAGTGGAAAAAATAAAAGTGAATGCTTCCATGCTTGAACAGCAGAAAATCCAAGGTACAAGGTCACTTCTCCTAATATAGGAAACCATATTTAGTATATGAAAGATCATGCTCTAATAGGAAAGTTCATGGGGATTTGTCTATCAGATAAGGCTCTTATGGTATGGATGAAATCACATTGGAAATTGAAAGGACAAGTAGATCTAAACATGGGATCCAAGGGTTTTTTCACAACAATTTTATCTAACCTTTGGGATAGATATCGGGTCTTCGAGGAAGGCCCGTATTTCTTTAACTCAGCAGGTCTCCATCTCAGATATTGGACTGAAATATTTGCTCTAGAAAAAGAGGATTTCACAGTGTCCCTGGTCTGGATAAGGATGTACACGTAAACACAAGAATTATGGGAAATGGAGACACTCGAAGGTATAGGGAATACCCTAGGGACCTTTATTAAAGTATCAGAGGTAATGAAAACAACAAGATACACATCTTATGCAAGGATTTGTGTATACATGAATGTCACAGGTGCTCTCCTAGAGTTTGTAATAGTATCATATTAGGATAATGAGTAGAGGTAGACTTTGGATTATGAAAATATTCCCTTCAGATGTAGGAAATGTCATATCCATGGCCATCTATTCAGAGATTACCCCTTAAACTCCAAATCTAAAGTAAGCAAAAATCAATAAGGAAAATATGTGAAAGGGTTTACCAACATCTAAGGGAGCGCAAGGCTGGGAGATGACCAAATAAACCAAACACAAATGAAGGGGACAATAACAAAAAAATAGTTCAAATCACTAGAGGAGGGAACAATCCAGGAACCCATTGATGAGGTGTAGAAAAAAGTACAAGAACCAAAAAAGACGGAAACACCACCAAAAGAGGACATGGAAAAGTGCAGGAAGCCATATCTAAATATGAAAATAGGGGGGATGACAAAAGGTGAATTCGAGATGAAATACTTACAAGATTTGGAGGAAGCAAGAGTGGAGAAAAATAATGAAGAGATAGATATAGACATGAAAATATTGATGGAAGTACATGGAGAACAAGAAGTTAATGACATGACGATAGGCCAGCTAAGGAAACTAAAAATTGAAATAAATAGGAACAGAGGTAAATCGATTACACCATGTAGCTTGGTTGTAGCATCAAGAATTATGGGGATTAAGACAAATCCCCTAAAAATACTCAAAAAATCTCCTAGAGAAGAAATGAAGAGGGCACAAAAACCCTACAAGAAGATAATCAAGGAAACTGGAGCACAGCTAGTGGACTCAAGAAAAATGATAGGGCTACCGGAAAGATATTTCCAACCCCAACCAAAGTGATAATATGAAGATAATGTCATGGAATGTGAGAGGACTAAATTCCCTATCAAAACATACGACGTTAAACAAAAGGATTGTGCAGGAGCAAGTGGAAGTAGTAATGATTCAAGAAACAAAATGTGATAATATCACTATGAATAAAATTGCAAAGAAATTATGGAAATCTTGTGAGGTAGAAGTGATTGAATCGGAGGTATCATTAGGTGGGATGGTCATTATGTGGGATCCCATAAAATGGAACTTGGAACGGCACTCCAATATCCCAAGGATTATGACAATAAAATTCATAGAGGTAGGCACACAGTATCAATGGTACTTATATAGCACGTATGGCCCATTATGTCCACATTTAAAGAGTGGATTCTTGGAATCTCTAAACTACTTGGGGACTATGTTTCATGATCAGTAGTGGATTATCAGAGGAGACTTCAATGTGATCACTTCTCTACTAGAGAAAAAGGGATGAATCAGAAGACTCGATGAAGAGAGAGAATCCTTAAGATACTAGATTGAGAACTAAAAGTTAATTGACATCCCAACCATCATTGGCTTGTTTAATTGGAACAGCAGAGGAAGTTCAGAAAAGAAAATTGCAGTTCACCTAGATATGTTTATGGCCACCAAGACACTACGTCATGAGTAGCAGGATTTAATGGCAAATGTTCTCCCTCACTATGAATCTGATCAAGAGTCGATCCTACTATCTTGGGAAGGAAATTTGGCTCCTATGCAAAAGACCTTCCATTTCAAAAAAAAATGGATGGAGCACTTGAATTTGATGCCAAATATTAAAAAATAGTGGAATGAAAAAACCAATATTTATGGCACCAATATGTACCAATTTCAATAAAGACTCAAGAATGTCAAGTTGAGAATCAAAATTGAGAAGAAGGAGGTATTCGGTAACATATTTGAGGAAAAGAGAAGACTAGAAACAGATATGGAAGCAATTCAAATAGAAGCAATTACAAGGGAACAAACAGATGAGGCAAGGAATAGGGAGGATCAAATAAGAGTAAAACTGAATAAGAGAGACAAGAAGGATGAGATCCTATGGAAACAGAAATCGAGAGTAAAATGGTTAAGGGAATGGAATAAAAATATGAAGTTTTTCCATAACTCTCTCTTGCAAAGAAGGAACCAAAATAGGATTACAAGTATGACATCGGCACCAGGAGAAAAACTGGAAACAAATGCGGATATAGAGATAGAAATGGCATCCCACTTCCAACAGTTGCTTGCAAAACCTACAGAGAAAAGAGAGGAGGCAATACAAAAATAACAAGATGTACCCCAAAGATGATAACACCAGAAAAAAACTAGAACCTCATGAACCCTGCAACTCTAGAGGAAGTAGAAAGGATGGTGAAGGATATGGCCTCAGGAAAAGCTCCAGGACATGATGGGTTTACCATGGATTTTTTCCAATCCTTCTGGAACATAATTGGGAAGAATATATGGGAGGTAATGGAAGAATCTTGGTCATCCAAATCTAGTCTCCAGGCATTCAATGTCAGGTTCATAGCATTGATCCCCAAAGAGAAAGAGGTTAATAATGGAGATAAGTTCAGACATATCTCCATCTATAATGTGATTTATAAGATGATATATAAACTAACAACTAAAAGACTCAAAAATCTCCTAAAGTTCATCATTTCTCAAGAGCAAGGGGGATTTGTGGAAGGCCTCCAAATTTTAGATGGTATAATTGTGTCCCATGAAACTATCCATTCACTACAAACATCCAAGAAGCTTGGAATGTTAATAAAACTGGATATGTCCAACTAATATGATCAAATAAGTTGGTATTTTCTGTAGAAAATGTTCGAGGTCTTTGGCTTTGGTGAGCACTAGATCCAATGGATAAAATTCTTGACCTCCTCGACTTTGTTTTACATATTGAATAGTGTATCACCCTCCAGTACTTTTAACCCATCTAGGGGGCTCAAACAGGGAGATCCATTGTCCCCCTACCTGTATATAATTCTAGCAGAGGGGTTGGGGAGGTTTATTCAAAAGGATCTGTCATAAGGGAAGTTTAAAGGTTTGAGAATATAATCCAATTCGAAACCAATTACTCACCTCCAATTCGTATATGAAAATATCCTCATGGAACTCCCCACAGTGAGGGAAGAAAGAGAAATCAAAATCCTGCTAGAAATTTACAAAGAGGTGTCATGACCCCAAATAAAATTAATAAAATCTCAAATTTATTTTTTTAACACACATGTGGAAATTCAAAGAAATATTTCTCTCATTATAGGATTCCAACGAGCGACTCTCCCTTCAAAGTATCTGGGATCCTCACTCCTGGATAAATCTATTTGAAATGTATCATGGACAGAGCTCCTAGAAAAGTTAGAAGCCAAACTTACCAACTGGACACAGCACTTCCTAACCCTCCCAGGGTGGATCCTGTTTATTAAATCAGTAATGAGCTCGATGCCCCTCTATCTCTTTTCAGTCTTGGCAGCTACCAAAGGAGTCTTAAAAAATACTCAAAATAGTCAATGATTTTTTCTCTTGGGGGAGCAACAAAAGAAAAAAAAAAGTGGGCTCTAGTTGCATGGGACAAATTTTGCAGACCTAAATCACATGGAGGGGTGGGTATCAGATATCCTTAATTTACTAGAAAATGCTTAGCAACAAAACTTTGGTGGAGATGGTTAAAGAGCCTAGAATCCCTATGGGACAAATTATGTAAGGAAAAGTATGCCCCCAACATCCCCCAGCAAGAGTTAATCGGGATGGAGGGAGATAGACTAGGATTTCTCATCTAGCACAATGCATGGAACAACAGAGGAATTGTCCAAAAATGTAGTTTCTAGGAGGTTCATAATGGTTGGTTTGTTTTATTCTATGAAGATGTGTGGGAACAATTACCCACCCTAGGAGAGAAATATTGTCTATTGCAGGTTAAGCACTAAACATTAGGGTCAAGATGGACCCGCTTGCATCACTATTGAAATGGGAGTGGGGAAACAGGGAAGTGTTGGCATAGGGGTAGACCCAGGGTTCACTCCAAGAGCGCACCAACAATCCCTAGCTACTAGAGCTTTCGGCAACATCTACGAAGCAGATGCAGTCTCACCCAAAGTAGCGATGAGGGGGTTGCAGGACAAAGATGTCTACAACTAGGGGAATATCAAGGGGGTCTTGTATAACAGCAATCACGATATTCATATATCATTTACTAGCGAAATCTACGTTGCGCAGCTATAGATCTTGATCTAACATAGTAATTCAAATAACAGTATAATAATGGCAGAGATCAAAGCATTAATCACTCACACAACACAAGATGTATGTGGTTCACCCTCTCTCTAGGGCTACGTCCACATAACTATGCTTATGATATATTAAGCTAAAGCTTATAGTTCTGATCTGCACTCTTGGCCAGCAGATCCTCTATCTCCTTCTGTCTTTCTCTCCCCCCTCATGTGCACTCAGCGGCAGGATCTGATATTCACACCCAGCTGAAGATCATACAATACCAGAAGGATTCATCACTTCTCTCTCATAATACAATGACCTCTCACCACAACAATAGAGCTAAATCAATAACAATATCATACCCCCCCCCCC
>ML777725.1:1085949-1123197 GCA_009831015.1 Picea engelmannii
TATTATTGAAATAATTTATTTTGTATTCACTTTGAATTATAATACACTCATCACTTCACTTTATTATTTACCTTTTAAAATCTCTTAAACCACTTTGACTACTTTGACCTTTTGGGACTTCTAGATGACATATGAGGGTCCTCGAACTTCGTAAGGCCATAACTCTCAAACCGTGAGGAGTTATGTGGCGTTCTACATACCACTAGAAATGGCATGACATGTACTATCCATATAGAATAGTATTATCTAAAAATATATCATAACTCATACCGTTACCTATCAAACAAACTTGGGTCCATTACCCAAACCTAGGGTCTCCAACTTCTCATGGCCATAACTCTCTAACCGTGAGGAATTATGTGATGTTCCACATACCACCGGAAATGAAATGACAAGAACTATCCATATAGGATATTTTCCTTGAAAAAATCACTTTTCTTCATCCCATTATTCCACAATTAAGCATGGGTTCTCTTACTCCACAAAGCATCTTCCCGTGATGGCTTTCACCATAAGGAGACCACTTTGGAGTTCATCCATATTTACTTCTTATCAACCATGACAAAAAAATAATGAGTCATATTTACATCAAACAATATTGGTTCCATTACCCAAGCCTTTTTTCTACAAGGATTTCTTCAAGGTTTGACATCAATGACAACCAACCTTAATCAACAATCTCCCCCTTTGGCATTGATGGCAACACTCTAATGCAATACTGAAATCATATCACTCATGCTCCCCCTGGAACCATATTTTTGTCCTCTGCATCTAATAAATATGATCCCCCTAGAACCATGCCCTCTATCCTTTACATATGATAAATCTCTCCCCATTTGTCATCAATAGCAAAGGTATCTTTCCATCCAGGGCTGCTCCCCCTGACAAACTGTCCTCTTATGGTGCTTCCTCATGTACATCTAAGACATATAAGATAATCATTCAAAAAGCATTCATTTTTGGAGTAGAAATAACTCCAAGCCTTTGGTGAAGATATTCAACGACTTCCCATGGAAGTGGTTTTGTAAAGATGTCTGCCACTTGTTATTTTATGCCCACATACTCAACTCTGATGTTATTTTCTGCAACCTATTCGCGTAGAAAGTGATACTTGATTGGAATGTGCTTCGTCTTGGAGTGCATCACCAAGTTTTTTGAGATATTGATGGCACTTGTATTATCACAATATATTGGAATGGTCTCATCATACTCAACCTGTATATCTGTCAAAGTTTGTTTCATCCAAAGAACCTGTGTACAACATGTTGTTGTTGCAATATACTCTGCCTCGGTTGTAGATAGAGATATTGATGATTGTTTCTTTCTTAGCCATGATACCAAACACTCACCTAAGTAGAACGTTGCTCCACTGGTGCTTCGTCGGTCATCAATACAACCTGCCCAATTTGCATCTGTGTAGGCAATAAGTGATATATCTTTTCCTTTTGGATACCATAATCCAAACTCTTATGTTCCTTTAAGATATTTGAAGATCCTCTTTACTGCTAATACATGTGATTCCTTCGGTGTTGCTTGAAATCGTGCCACCTGTCCAACTGCCTGCATTACATATGGTCTAGATGTTGTCACACATAGTAGGCTACCAATCATTGACCTATATTGTCTCTAATCTGTAGACTTTGAATCGTCATCTTTGCTCAAATTACAACTAGTTTGCATGGGAGTGATAACTGGTTTGCAATCTTCCATTCCGAACCTCTTTAGCATTTCTCTGATATACTTGGTTTGAAAAATAAAAATTCCTTGGTTGCTTTGACGTATCCGAAGTCTCATAAAGAAGGATAGTTCTCCAAGTAACGACATTTCAAATTCATTCTACATGTCGTTTGAGGATTTTTTTCTTAACCTGTCATCATCACTACCAAAAATAATATCATCAACATAAACTTCAATTACTAAAATATTACCTTGACTTACCTTGATGTAGAGGTTGTTTTCTGCACTTCCTTTTCTGAGCCCTGCCTGCTGTAGATACTTATCCAGTCTGGAGTACCATGATCTAGGAGTGTGTTTTAGACCATACAAGGCCTTCTTTAATTTACACACATAGTCTGTGTTCTCTGACAACTGAAATCCTTGGTTGTTCAATGTAGACTTCGTCTTCAAGTTCCCCATTTAGAAAAGTTGATTTTACGTCCATATGATATACTTTAACATTTTTGGAGCATGCATAAGCTAAAAGAAAATGGATTTCTTCCATTTTGGCAACTGGGGAAAATGTCTCTTCAAAGTCGATTCCTTCAATATGTGCATATACTTTACATACCAATCTAGCTTTGTTCCTTGTAACCTATCCATCTTCATTCAATTTATTCCTGAAAACCCATTTTGTGCCGATCACATTCTTATTCTTTGGTCTTGGAACCAATTCCCAAGTGTCATTTTTCTCTATTTGATCAAATTCTTCATCCATGGCCTTATTCCAAAATCCATCCTTGTTGGCTTCTTCAAAATAGTTTGGTTCAATTGTAGATAAGAGTGTTAGGTGTGTTTGTTCTGGTGAATGGATTTTTCTTCTAGTCTCAACTACTGCATCTTTGTTTCCAATAATCTGATCTGAAGGATGATTCTTCTGTACTCATTTGCTAGGTGTCTTTGGAGATATTTGTTGAACTTACTCTTCTACTTCTGTCAGATTCTCTTCATCTTCTTCTTTTGCATCTTCTTCTTCAAAAAGTTGTTCCATTGATTTGTTTTCTTCTTTCTTTGATTCTGGTCTTCCTATTTCATCAATTGTTATGTTGATGCTTTCCACAACTTTGTTTAATCTTAGATTGTAACACTTGTATGCTTTCCTTGTACTTGAGTAACAAACAAGTATTCCTTTGTCTACACGAGAGTCAAACTTTCCTATTCTTCCATCTTCTCTTTTGATGTAGCATTTGCTTCCAAAAACTTTGAAGTGCTTCACATTTGTTGGTCTTCCTTTCCATATCTCGTAGGGAGTTTTATCAGTGTTGTTTCTGAGCATTACTCTGTTTTGAATATGAATTGTTGTATGAACTACCTGTGTCCAAAAAATATCTGTCAACTTTGAATCCATTATCGTTGTTCGAGCCATTTCTTGTACTGTCTTGTTCTTTCTTTCAACAACTCCATTCTATTGAGGTGTCCTAGCGATGAAGAATTTCTTTTTTATTCCATGATTGTTGCAGTAGTCCATAAATTCATTTGAGGTGAATTCTCCTCCATTATCCGATCTTAAGCATTTGATTCTTGAATCCATCTCATTTTCAACCATTACCTTGTAGATCTTGAAATTTTCAAAAGATTCTGATTTGTTCTTGAGAAAGAAAATTGTAGTCATTCTTGTATAATCATCAAATAATAACATAAAGTATCTCTCACCTTTTAAGCCTTTTGTTGTAGTTGGTCCAACTAGATCAGTATGCACAATTTCCAATGGTTTTGTTGTTGAATATTCCTTTGATTTGAACCTAGTCTTTGTTTTCTTTCCATGTTGGCAATGTTTGCATAAAGTGTTGGTTGGTTTCATGATCTAGGGCATTTCTCTGACTGCTTCTCTTTTGCTGACTTTGACAAGGTTATCAAAATGCATGTGACCCATTATTTTGTGCCATAGCCAACTTTCATCTTCCTTTCCTAGACAACACTTTTCATTTCCAATTTTTCTTAACACATATATGTTGCTTAAAGTTCTTGCAGTTGTAGCGACCAATCTCCCTAAACCTTCTTTTCTTATCTCACTCTTTTGTGCATCGAAAGTAACTTTATGACCTTGGTCACACATTTCACTCACACTTAAAATATTATGTTTCATATCTTCTACTAGTAGAACATTTTCTACATTTTCATTCTTGTTCCCAATTCGGACTGTGCCCTTTCCAATGATTTTGGATGAATCATCATTTCCAAAGAAGATTGATCCATCTCTTTCCTTTCGTAATGTAAGAAACTTGTCTCTATCACCTGTCATGTGTTTTGAACATCCACTGTCAACATACCAACCACATTTCTTATGTTTAGCTTGTAGAGCGAATGTGCATTCTTCATTGTTATACTGATCTTTGTTTCTTATCCATGTCATTTTCTGAGGTTCTTGTTTGTAACTCTGTTGAGGTTCTTTAGGAGGGACTGTCATTCTAAAAAAAATTTCCATGTGTCCAAAATTGTTACATTTGTAACATTCCACTTCAGTGCTCAAAGATTCAAACCTGTTGTAACTTCTTCTCTGTGTTTCACTAGGTATTCTTGAATAACCCCTTTGTGTATGGCTCTCAAAGTAGTTATTGTTCCTATTGTTAGCTCTCCAATTTACAGCTTTATGTCCAAAATTATTACATGCATAACATAAACCAAAAAATATAGTTTGATACCTGGTAGTTGAAGATCTTATGAAAGGAGGTGCTCTTACGAATCCTTCTTCTTCTTGAGGCCTGTCTATCTGTTGTTGATTCTGAAATATGAATCTTCTCGGTGGAGGAGTGTCCCTATAATCTTCCTTGTATATCTTTGTATCCCCTTTGATTGTTTCTGCATAACTTTTTGGATTTGTTCCTTGGTCTGTTGTTTTGGAGCTTGATCCCTTTTCTTTCTGATTGTATCCAAGTCCCCCAAGTCCGGACTTGTCAAGATAATATTTTTGATTGCTGATAATGTCATCCAAAACTTTTGAGCTATTCTGCATATTTTTCTTTTGAATATCCTTTCTTAGTGTGACAATCTCTGCTTCCAGGTTTCCAATGATCCTATCCTTTACTTCTAGTTGTTCTTTGAGTTCTTCTTCAATTATTTTATCTTCTTCTATTTGAACCTTCAATTTTGTGATCATTTGTTCTAGTTCTTGAGTGTCTTTTTTTTTATCTAGTTCTACTTGTAGTTTCTTGTTTTTCTTCTTTTCTCTTATGATAACTTCTATGGCACTCATTAATTCTTCTCGGAAGTCAACTTCTGCCTCTTCAATTTCTTCTTCGTATGCTTCTTCATATTCTTCTTCAGATTCTTCTTTATCAGAGTCTTCTACTGCTATGAATAGAACTATCCATGTTTCACTGGCACTGACTTCATCTTCATCTGATGATGAGATGTCTTCTTTGGTGCAAAATTTTTTCTTGAAAACTTTCTTTGTACTTCTTTTACCTTTATATGTTTGTCTTCATTTTGAGTAACCTTCATCATTTCTCTTTTTCTTATGAGGACATTTGTTAGCTAAATGACCAATACCATCACAATTAAAACAAATTAAAGGAAACTTACCTCTGTACCTACCGTTGGTTCCCTTGTTCAGTCTTTTGACGAAGTTGGCCACTTCTTCATCATCTTCCGAGATGTCGTTGTTGCTACTATATTCTTCTTGTTCCTTTTTCTTTTGCTTTGATATTTTGGATGCTTTGAAGGCTACTTCTTTTACATCTGGATTTTCCTATTCAGTTCTCATCTCATATGTTATGAAGATTCCATGCAGTTCGTCCATGCTTATTGAGTTTAGATCCGATCTTTCTTCTAGTGTTGATATCTTAGGGTTGAATCTCATAGGAAGAGATCTTAGTACCTTTTGAACAATTACAGATTCTTTGATTTCTTCTCCCAGTCATATGATTGCATTCATTGTTTCATCGACTCGTAAGAAGTATGTTGCGATATCTTCATCTTCCTTCATTTTTAGTTGTTCGAACTGACCTCTGTAAGTTTGAAACTTTGTTGCTTTGACTTTTGAATCTCCTTCACAAATATTTTGAAGCTTGTCCCAAATCTCTTTAGCAGATTTACAATGTGCAACTTTGTTGAATATCGTATCACTGAGACCATTCAAAAGTGCATTTATGGCTTTGGAATTATTCTCACCGGGTTTCACTGCTTTTTCATTTGTTGGTGGAATTGTTGGTGTTGTGTATCCATCTACAATTGATTGCCAAACTTGAAATCCCTGTGCCTATATATATGTCTTCATCCTTATGCTCCAAAAAGCACACTTCTATCCATCAAACTGTGGTATTTAATTTTTATATGAGTTGGTACTCTCCATGATCTACCTTTAAGTGGTTAAACTGATTTCTGAAGGAACCTGCTCTAATACCAATTGTTGGATTACTGAGAGGGGGGGTGAATCAGTAATAGCGTAATTATAATCTTGTTTCTTCAAATGTCATATCAATGTAGAATTATTATCCAATAATGAGCAGTAAGAAATAAACAATCACACACATACACAGTACACCAGTGTTTTACGTGGAAACCCAAATCGGGAGAAAACCATGGAATTATTTTTCTTATATGTCTTGAAGAATTACATTCATTGGAAGCACCAACTTCCTTTGTTTTACAGCTGCAACTGGAAGGAGGCTCCAACCCCCTAGTTTCTCAGGCTACAACCTAAGGGAAGCTCCAACTCCCCAATTCTCTAGCTACAACCAGAAGGAGGCTACAACCCCTAATGTTCTCTGGCTACAACCGGAAGGTGGCTACAACCGCCTATCATTGCCCTATCCTTCCACTCAACATGCACCACAACCAAAAGCACTCATCAATTTCATCATCCAAATCTGATTTGTAGCTCTGTAATAGAACTAGTGTATATTATCACATTCCTACAAACCTTCCTTAACTTTAAAAACAAGAGACTATCATTTTCATCAAACTTTTATTTAGTCTCACATGCCTAGTTTTGGATTAGTCAACAACCCTAACTTGAAGTAATCATAACTTTGAACCTGTAATGTATAAAGATATGAAACTGATACACAATTTTCTTTAGTGTGTTTAATGCAATTCCTCCAACTGTCACTACTTGGAACCTCTCAGAAAATGAGTTATAGCACAAATGGAATACCTTGTTGAATTCTGGTTTTTTCTAGAGAGCGACGTTGTAGAGCGTGCCCCACACAAAATATTTGATGAAAAGATATGAAACTATTACACAGAATACTAAAGACTATACCCTAACCAACACATTTTTTCTCACTAAATTTGGATCTGTTATCAACAAGTTATGATTTTTTTGCCGAAACACCTGATTTTGACTAGTTTCAGGACTGGCCACAAACCCTATTTTCCACGTAGTGTAACTCCCAAAATACAATGACCCACAAGATGAATTTTGTTTCACAGATACTTGGATATGTTTTCTCACTTGCATAGAAATTTCACGGTCTGGATCATTATAGAAAAAAAATTATAGCGAAAATGGTGAGATGACCTATAAATAACATACCTTAGAAAGCACCATCAAAAGAATTTATCCTTCCTTGCATTTCGGCCTTCTTTTCTTTACCTTCACTCAGAATTCTGATTTAGATATCCTTGGTTACCTCAGACACGTATAGATATTCAATATGCTCAAGTGTGATCTAAATGAGAGAGCCTTGCCTCTTATTTATACTCTCCAAGTAGCTTCCTTAAAAACATCTTCTAGGTCACTTGGCCCACTTTCCTTATTTTAGGGTTGGGTCCACTTCTAATTTATCCATTAAATTTATTATTGAAATAATTTATCTTTTATTCACTTTGAATTATAATACACTCATCACTTCACTTTATTATTTACCTTTTAAAATCTCTTAAACCACTTTGACTACTTTGATCTTTTGGGGCTTCTAGATTACATATGAGGGTCCTCCAACTTTGTAAGGCCACGACTCTCAAACCATGAGGAGTTATGTGATGTTCTATATACCACCAGAAATGGCATGGAATGTACTATCCATTTAGAATAGTATTATCTAAAAATATATCATAACTCATACCGTTACCCATCAAACAAACTTGGGTCCATTACCCAAACCTGGGGTCTCCAACTTCTCATAGCCATAACTCTCTAACTGTGAGGAATTATGTGACGTTCCACATATGACCGGAAATGAAATGACAAGCACTATCCATCTAGGATATTTTCCCTGACAAAATCACTTTCCTTCATCTCATTATTCCACAATTAAGCATGGGTTCTCTTACGCCACAAAGAGGGATGTCACCATAAGGGGACCACTTTGGAGTTCATTGATCCATATGGATATCAGTGGCCACCCACCTTTTTCAACTGGCTCAAAACAATTTTCTGACATTTTTGGCAATTTACTATTTTTAGCAGTTTTTACTTCCGGGGCCATTTTGAGGGCCTAAATGAAGGTTTTTCGGTATCGATCTCCTCAAATATAGATGAAGGAATTATTGAGCCCCAAAAATGAATCTCCTCAATGATACCTTTCCAATGGGCTATCACATGCCTAAAACGGAGATCGCATGCAAAAGTTACGACCCCGGGAAGTTGATGTACTAGCTTACCCAAACGGGGCCCACACGACTTTTGGCGCTTCATCTCCTAGGGTTAGGTTTTTGGATGTCTAGGGTTTTGGGCATTCTTTATTATTGTAAAAATGCCTTCATAGCCTCATTGTAACCTTCTTCTTGTGAATGCGCGTTGTCGTCACATATCTTCTCAGAGATAAGCCGCCACCATTCCAGCAAGCTTGTTTCCGCTGCATTTTACAGTTTCAGCTTATTTCGTTATTGAATAGAAAACCAGTTTTACTTAATCTCTGTTATTTTGTGTTAAGCACCTATTAATAATCTGTATTCATTTCGTTCTGCTCATAAAATCCATATCAGTGGTATCAGAGCGGTCTGCTACTTGTCGTCTTAATGAAAGTCCCCAACGAGGTCGGAGTACAAAGAGTTGGGTCTCGAGCTTGTTTCTCTTGAGGACAGAAGCTCTCGCATGCCCAAGTGACCTCCCATGGTAGGAGAAAATAAATATGATGGGACAGGAGATTCTTTCAAACTGTTGATTGAGGAAGCCCTCACGCAACAGAGGAAAGAGATGATGGATAGTTTCGTGCAAATCCTTCACCGACTACCAACAGGCGACGCATATTCTTCGAACGGATGCACCGCCCCCTTCAAGGTAAAAATAAACTTTGATATTCCTATATGTGAAGGTCAGATAGACACAGATTCCATAGAAAAGTGGTTGAATCTACTAGAAGGGTATTTTTCTGTTCATAAATTTTTGAATAGAGAAAAGATTACTTTTGCGCTCCTCAAAGTCGTTCCCCATGTCAAAGATTGGTGGGAAACTTTCTGTGAGCAAAAGGAAACAGAGGAAACCTCATTATTTTCAGTCACAGCCACTTGGGAATCCTTCAAGGATGCTATTAAGGAACAATACTACCCTGTCGGAAGTTATGACGACCCGTATACCAAATGGACCACACTGCGGCAAGAAAGAGACCAAGCAGTGCCAGATTTCACAAATATCTTCCATACCTTTCACACCAAGTTAGGTATCAAAGATTCAGAGCGAAATATGGTGCTCAAGTATCTTGGTGCTCTGCATAGGTACATCTAGACCAAAATGGAATTTCTGGACATCTCATCCTTGGGTGCGGCCTACCGATATGCCGTCAAAATCGAGCAGAAGCTCAAAAAAAAGGCGTGGCAATTTGGGCCTGGGAACCCCTCACAACAAAATCCAAGAAAGGGTAGCCCCAACCCACCAAACAAAGGATAGAGCAAAGATGGACAGTATCAAGACAACCAGTACAAGCCGCAAGCAAAGAAGGACACCGGAAAGACAAAGAAAGATACCGGGAAGTGGTGCGACTTCCATAAGATCCCTTGGCATAACATTGTTGATTGTCGCTCAAAGTAGTCGTTGGTGGCCGAAGTGAAAGCCTCTAAATCAGATGTAGATTTTGACTCCGAGATAGAACCAGAAAGGGGAAGATGGATCATTGGCATGGAACCCAATGCCACCGTTGCTACCACCAAGCTCCAACCTGGTGAACCAGACAAGACAGAAGAAGGAGAGTGCCTCTTCCATTCACAGATGTGGCTAAAAGGCACCCTGTTGCACTTCATCATTAATAGCGGTAGCCAGAAGAACCTCATCTTAGCAGAGGTCATCAAGCAGCTAGCCCTGCCAACAATGTCACACCCACAACCCTACACCATTGGATGGCTCCGCAAAGGAAGTGATCTCTGCGTCATCCAACAATGTCGACTGTCGTACGGCGTCAAGCCCTTCAAAGATGAGGTATTGTGTGATGTTGCTCCTCTTGAAGTTTGTGATGTTCTTTTGGGCCAACCTTATTTATGGAAATGTCATGTTGTGTATGAGTCTAGGCCTCGTAGTGTTATTATTGCTTTGAACAGGAAATTGTACATGATACCCGAGGCAGTCCCACCTAGTGCTATTTCCTTGATCTTTGCTAAGCAATGCAGGAAGGTCATCTCTCAGACGGGGAAGTTTGTATTCTTCACGATTCGCTCTCAGAATAAGCGAAAGATCGTAGCCACATCCAGGGTCTCTGCGGCCGACCTCTCCACACAGCAGAAGCAGGTAGATAAGGTCATGGAAGAATACTCGTATATCTTATCCTCACCTACAGGGGTACCTCTGCACTGCCAGGTCAAGCACCCCATCGATCTGACCCCCGGCGCACCACTGCCCAATGGGCTAGTCTATCATCACTCTTTGTTAGAAAATGAGGAGATCAAGCGACAGATCCAAGAACTTCTCCACAAGGGGCACATCCGCCCCAGCTCATCACCTTGCGGAAGCCCAATCGTGCTGGTACAGAAGAAAGATGGAACCTGGCGAATTTGTATTGACTATCGGGATCTGAATAAAATCACTGTCAGAAACCGATACCCGATTCACCGAATCGATGACCTCCTTGATCAACTCACGGGGGCCAAATACTTCAGTAAGATTGATCTGAAGTCTGGCTACTACCAGGTCCCGATAGAACAGACAGATGTATGGAAGACCGCCTTCAGGTCAAAGGAAGGACTTTTTGAATGGTTGGTCATGCCCTTTGGTTTGACAAATGCTCCAACCAATTTCATGAGGATGATGGACGATATCCTATGACCATTCACCAATAGTTTTGTAGTGGTGTATCTGTATGACATTCTAATTTACAGCAAGACTTTGGCCGAACACTTGCAGCATATTCAGCAGGTTTTGCACACCCTGCGGTAGCACAAGCTATATGAAAACCTAGAAAAATGCTCCTTCGGCATGGACAGGGTCCATTACCTGGGCTACATCATTGATCAGCATGGTGTACATGTGGATCCAGCCAAGATACAAGTCATCCGTGACTGGCCAGCCCCAACAACACTCACTGATCTTTGGAGGTTCGTGGGACTTGCTAATTTCTACCGCAGGTTCGTGTTGGGTTTCTCCCATATTGCATGGACCCTCAGCCAAATAAACAGGGGTGGTGGTAAGAAGAAATTTGCATGGGGCCGGTCCCAACAATAAGTGTTCAGTGATTTGAAGAAACGCTTGTGCTCAGCCCCAGTGCTTTCACTACCAAACCTGCGGCATCCCTTTGAGATTGAGACAGATGCTTTAGACTATGTTGTGGGCACCATTCTCACTCAGCACGGCCACCTCGTGGCCTATCATAGAGAAACACTGTCAAATATTGTCCATAAGTACCCTACTTATGACAAAGAAATGTACTCCATTGTGCAAGCATGCCGCCAGTGGAGACATTACATTCTTGGGAAGGAGATAGTCATCCACATTGATCATAAGCCAATGCAGTTCATGCAGACACAGGGAAAACTACAGAATGACCGCCATCAAAAGTGGTCCACATACTTGCAGCAATTCCACCTCAACATCAAGTATAAAACAGGAAGCACCAATCACGTCATTGATTTCCTCAGCAGACCACCAGTCACGGCACTCACCACAGTGCTAGACTCTTGCGGCCATGGGACATATGGATGGCCCCAACTCTATGAGACTGGCCCTGACTTCGCCACCACCTACCAAATGTTGGGTGCAAATGTAGTTGTCGATAATTTCCATCTTCAGGATGGGTTGTTGTGTCATCTCGGCCATATCTATGTTCCATCAAGTGAGCAATCGAAGTTGATCTGGGAAGCCCACTACAGTCGGGTGGCAGGACACTTCGGCGTCGAAAAGACAATGGTGATGCTACAGAAACATTTCTACTGGCCAAAACTTCGACAGGAGGTCGACAAGTATATCAGGTCCTGCACTTCTTGCGCTATTTCCAAACCAGCCACTAAGAAATAGGGCCTGTACACCCCTCTTCCTACTTCTGACAGACCATGGGAATCCATCTCAATGGACTACATGTCGGGCCTCCCATCCACCAAGTGGGGAAATGACTGTGTTTTGTGGTTGTTGATTACTTTTCTAAGATGGGGATTTTGGTTGCTTGCAAGAAGAGCATCACAGCAGAGGCCACTGCCAAGCTCTTCTTTGAACAAGTCTGGGTACATTTTGGAATCCCACAAACCATTGTCTCAGATGGGGATAGTCGATTTCTCAGCACATTCTAGTCGATCCTCTGGTCACTGCTGGACACCAAGCTCACCAAATCCACGGCCTTCCACCCCCAGACAGATGGCCAAACCGAGGTTGTAAATAGAATGATTGTGCATATCCTTCGCATGTATAATTCAAAGAACCCTCGCACATGGGATGAGAGCCTTCCCTATGTCCATCATAGCTACAACTGAGCCTTGCATAGCTCAACCGGCCACAGCCCCTTTCAAGTGGGGTTGGGATTCCAACCATTGGGTCCCATAGATGTTGCACTTCCCCTTGCGGTCACCTCGACTGACTCATCTCCTACTCCAATTGAAGCTAACAAATCCACTCGGTTCATTGAGCGAATCCAGCACATCCACCAACAGGTTCAGGATATCCTACAAAATTCCAATGACAAGTACAAACAGCGCCATGATCAACATCAGGTGCCTCATAAGTTTCAGGTGGGCGACAAAGTTTGGTTGCACTTGTAGAAAGAACGCCTTACAGGACCCCATCGGAAGCTTCAACCACTCTGTTATGGACCGTACACTATCACCAAGGCTGTGGGGGATAATGCTTTTGAGCTCAACATTCCTCCTTTCCTTGGCCTTCACCCAATGTTCAACGTGGATCTCCTTGGCCCTTATTTCCCACCATTATTGGACACCTCAGAAGTAGCAGAACAGCTGACACCAACAAAGCTCAACCTCGACTGCATACAACAGGAATCCAATGATTATATTGTGTACATACATATCAAGGGCACTCGACAACAAAGGATCCAGCTTTATCGAGTCGTCAAAGCAGGGCAGCTCCTGCACCAAGGCAAGTGGCTCACCTAGGGCCAAATTCAGCAGAAATTTCCTCATCTAATGGGGGACCTCAACGCAATGTATACCATTTCTTCCTAAGGAGGGAGGATTGATCCATATGGATATCGGTGGCCACCCACCTTTTCCAACTGGCTCAAAACAGGTTTCTGACATTTTTGGCAATTTATTATTTTTAGCAGTTTTTACTTCCAGGGCCATTTTGAGGGCCTAAATGAAGTTTTTTATGTATCAAGCTCCTCAATGATATCCAAAGGCATTATTTAGCCCCCAAAATTAATCTCCTCGATGATACCTTTCCAACGGGCTATCACACGCCTAAAACGGAGATCGCATGCAAAAGTTACGACCCCGGGAAGTTGATGTACCAGCTTACCCAAACGGGGCCCACACGACTTTTGGCGCTTCATCTCCTAGGGTTAGGTTTTTGGATGTCTAGAGTTTTTGGCATTCTTTCTTATTGTAAAAATTTCTTCAGAGACTCATTGTAACCTTCTTCTTGCGAATGCGCATTGTCGTCACATCTCTTCTCAGAGATAAGCCGCCACCATTCTAGCAAGCTTGTTTCCGCTGCATTTTACAGTTTTAGCTTATGTCGTTATTGAATAGAAAACTATTTTTACTGTATCTCTGTTATTTTGTGTTAAGAACATGTTAATAATCTGTATTCATTTCGTTCTACTCATAAAATACGGATCATTCATCCATATTTACTTCTTATCAACCATGACAAAACAATAATGAGTCATATTTACATCAAACAATATTGGGTCAATTACCCAAGCCTTTGTGCTATGGGGCTTTCTTCAAGGGTTGACATCAATGACAACCAACCTTAATCAAAAAATATAGCATAGAAAAACCTCAAAATAAGTACTCAAGGCCTTGAAAAAGAGATAAATTCAGATAATAAGCCTCTTCGACAAGAAAACCTCCTTATTCCCACATAAATGTAAAATTTCAAGATGATTCCAAATGAAAATGTCTCCTTGGTATATATAGGAGACTAGGAGCTATAATTACAACTAATGGAATAAATCCGACATAAATAAAATAACATTATTAATGTAATATGCCCCAATTAAGGGGTAATGAGCCATTATTTAGGGCTTAACACTTGCCCTGGGACAAAAATTTCTAACCTGGGAAAAACTAATCAGGAGAGGATTTGAAGGCTCTTCCATTTGTATAATCTTATTGTAGGATGAGGAAACTTTAAATCATTTTCTTTGTGACTATAGGGAAGGGGTGATATTATAGCATAGAGGAGAAACTCTTTCGATGCTCTAATAGATTCTAAAATGATATCATCAAAACAATTGTTGATTGGTCCCCATATCCTTTCTCCAATCATATTCTAAACAGAGCATGGTCGATATTCTTAGGCCTATTGATGTGGAACTTGTGGAAGGAACGAAACTGAATGATCTTCAAGGAAAAATAGCTCTCGATGGAATAGGTATGGAAAACATTACATGCTAACATCCAAGAATCCATCACTTCAAGTGTATGGAAAGAGGAATATGGATTATTGAACGAAGAAGAGGCGATCATCTTTAGAAATTTGAGATTCAACCAGTGTTATCACCAAGCGACCAAATGCACCAGCCAAGATAGGAATTGAATCATGAACAACATGGGCTCCATTGTCAGAAGGATCAATCAAACTGAACTTCAATGGGGCCTCAAAAGGTAATCTCTGCCCCTCTGGAGCAGGGGGAGTCTTTCTCAACATAGAAATAAAAATCACCTCTTTCTTCCCCTACAAGTTGGGTTTCAACACCAATAATGGGGAATATTTAGAAGGATTGTTAAGAGGACTAGCCATAGAGGAGAATCATGGATACAAGTCACTCATAGTGGAAGTATATTCTCTACTACTAATATCAATGCTTAAAAATATGATAAATGGGTCCAACCCAGAAAAAATATCTAAGAACTGAAGATTATCACTCAAGCTATCAGAAATAGCTAGAATAATACCAACCATTCTAGTGATCATTCCAGGGCATGTGAATAGAAGCAAGGACATTGTGGCAGATTATCTATCCAACGTAGGGGTTACTCAGCCAAATCACCATATTGTTTGGAAAGCGGGGGAAACCAACCCAGCAAAAATATGGAAAGAGGCCATGAAGCTTAGTGGCAAGGAAATCCATCCCCAATATGGGGTGCTAGACATCAAGAACGGGACTGGGTAGAGGAAATCCACCTAGAGGCTCGACACAACATGGTGGACAGATGGCGGGATGGCTCGAACAAGTAGTTCTCCAGGAGTTCATGACATACAAATGTTGGTTGGTCGAAAAGAGGGACATGGTGATTATGGGACCCGCACAGAGGATGCAAACCCTGAAAAATGATGTGATGGTGAGGACACATGATTATTCGATTGATATAGATGGTTAGAGGGTTACTTAAGGGAGAAGTATGATGAGGAGTTAGAGCAGGTGGTCATTAATGGGAGAGGTGGCCTATACATAATCAATCATTGTGTGAATTGTTATTAACACCTTAAGAGACAGTATACAATGAAAATTTATCAATGTTGGTACAAAATTGCAGCAATATATCATTTTACAATAGCATTAGAGTTTTGCAACAACAGCAAGAGAATTAGATCATAATTTCATGAAATTACAGTGAAAACTTAGCATATATACAATAGATCAATTCCCAATTGTTCCAATCACATTCTAAGTATATTAAGTTAGTGTTATGCTAGTGTATGCAGCAAAATGAACTGAATTAGATGGTTTGATTTGGGGGAAAATCATCCTAGTCAGGTCTAATGGCTAGGCAGAGCGATGATTCCTTAAAAGAAAGAAACTAACCTATTCTTTCCCAATCTCATAAACCCTAATGATTGCTTTTAAACAAGGGAAACAAGAAAAATATGAATAATGACACCTTGTATCCTTTCGTTCATAGTATGTCCCCTTTGTCTGTTATTTTCTCCCAGATTGCAAGTCTCCTCCCAAATCTGACCTAAAACAACTCAAAAATAAATCTACAATAGCATATATGAAATTATTATTAACATAAACATGTACTAATTCTCATGAAATAAGATATAAATGTTCAAAATTATTCACAAGAACATAGACGCGTGAATTGGGAAAGGAAAGATCTCTTTTATTGATAACATATAAGGAATATTACAACCATAATATTTAATGTCAACATCGCTCTATGAACCTCGCCTGGGTTCCTCCAATAAGACTCCAAGTGCGTTAATCCCACAATCACTAGCAAATCCTCACAATCATCATGCAAAACTAATGGGTTTGATGGATTGCATAAAGAAGATGAGAGAATGATATTACTAAGGATGGATACTCAGAACTAGATGCATAAACGCAAAGAGAAAGAAGGATAAATTTGGGCAGAGTTTCTTTTCTTCTTCCAAAGTTATCTCAAATTACCCCCTAGGGCCCTTTTTATATGGAAATTAGATGGTTATTCAATTCTGAGAAGGGCTACAGCAGGTAAGAATGGTTTTGAAACCCAACATAGCTCGTAAACCCCGCGGGAGAGCGCGAAATTTTTATTTTTTGCAACTTTTGGGAGTAAACGCAGATTGTATATGTATAAAATATCATATGTACGTGGGTTGTCTATAGATCAGGGTGTGTACACCTTGAAAAATGATATTTTTGGCAAGGAAATCCAACAAAAGTGATTTTCAAGTGTGTATGTGGATGGGCCGTGATCAAAAATGCAGAGTCATGGAATTTTGAAATATAACAGATGCCCCCTAATGTGTGAGGTGAGAAGAGAAACTGATATCTGAAATACATTACAATATCTTAAGGAAAGAACTAAGTAAATTGAGCGCAGACGAGTGTTCGTGAGTGTGTCATATGTAATAAGATCAATCTTTCTGAGGCGGGCATACCCATGCTCGGGACTAACTAAGCATTGTTTCCAATCAAGTAAGCCGCAGATCCATGTCAGATATATATAATAATCATGGCCACGTGAAATATATATAGTTGATCCATGTCAACAAGGATCATAGCCACAAACAATACACAGTGGGGCTATGTCTCAAAATCATTGGAAGACATAAGAGTACAACAACATATACAAGTTGATCTTTAAGAAGTATCAATGTTTGTAGTTGGAGATGGTAGCTTCATAATTCAAGAAATAACTTCAATGTATTCAAAACTCAGGTAGGAGTATAATAAGAGTGTAATACTCACTACCCTGAGGTTTTCGATAAGCCGTCGTGAAAATACTGGAGGATCTCAAAAATCAGGCACGGAACTTCATAGATTTTGAATATGGACTTGATAGGACTCTTAGGATGGCCAACTTGTGAAGGTCAAGAGATTGACTGCATAATGGTTGAATCACATTGTAAAACTTCCATTGGACAAAAGCACAACATATAAAGTGACTCAGGCAGCATGTTATTGACATAATTCTATGACACAAGAGGCATCACAAACTCTCCATATGTTTGGAAGAGTAACCAAATGGAGGAGGACACATCTCTATCTAACGAGAACAGCTTCCTAAGGTCATGCTAAATCCAAAAACCGAGTAATAGACTCAAGGATGTGCTTTTTCCAAGGCCGACAAGATTGTTTCCCATAAAAAAAAATAATGCATCCCTTTCCCCTATTTTTTTGGAATATTTGATTTTTTTTTCTTTTTCATATATTTATTGAGCTTGAAAAAAAAAATGATGTTACATTACATAGGATAAATGAGTGTCGTAGGCAAGAAAACTAGTTCCAAGTGCATGGAACATACTAATGCTCAATGCAAGGAGACATGTGCAGGATAAGAACACTCGGTACGATTCCTCCATGGGTAAGGGTGTCAAATCACAAAGGAAAACATGTCTCAAGGCCTGCACCTAAGGAATTCTCTAAAGGTTCATCAACAGCAAGATGGAGTCGACATTAGGCCAAATATGCAAGAGTGAGAAATACAATGTGATTACGGACTAACACAAAGAATGAGGAGATTCCTTCAATGTAAATTTTTACGAGCCCAAAGAAGGTAAGATCAGTGGTTTTTCACATTTAGAGAGTTTGAAAAACACTAAAAGAATACTCTAAAGTGGTCTTTTTTGTACAGTTAGACCCCCAAGCCCGAAAAAGGATAAAAAATACTTGGGAATACTCTCTCGGCGAGATGTGTCTCCTGAGGTGTACCTTTTTTCCTAATTAATCTATTGGTTGGAAAAAGGGGAAAAATTATACCAAATAGATGTTCTTTCTGGACCAATTAACGAGTGTGAAAGAAACAAAGTCACTCGAAGATATTTTCTTGTTTATGGAGTCTGAAAAATGCTTGAAGAAGACTCTTGGGGTTTCCTTTTTTGTAAATAATATCCAACGCTCAAAAAAGAGATAAACCAAAACCAGGAAGAGTGGCCCTTTTTCGTAAATTTAGTCTATCCGACCCGAAAAAGGGATAAACGTACACCTGAGAATACTCTCCTAGCGAACCATAGATTCTAGGGTATACCTTTTTCGTAAATTAGCTATCTAGACCGAAAAAGGGGTAAATTATCACCAGAAAGATGTGCCTTAAGGTTTCACTTTGGAGAGCGTGAAGGGAAACAAGATCACTCGAAAATATTTTCAATTTTAGGGAGTCTAAAAAGAGCTTAAAGAAGACTCCAAAGGGGATCCTTTTCATATGTAATCTAAACTAGGCCGAAAAGGATAAATAATCTCTCGCTAGATATTTCTTTCATAGTTTAAGTAAGCTTGAAAGAAGACAAATCATGCTCAAGGGGAGTCCAATGGGTATAGACCATAAAAATGATGAATAAGAAATATGAGGCTTCAACACAAAGTAATGGTGGGACTAAACAAGGCTCCCATGCCTATGAAGTACTTCGGCATGGGCACCAAATGGAAAATGAGACTCTAACTAGAATTCCCATTGAAGGAAGGATCTACCACATAAATTATGACACACTTATCAGCAAGGAAGGTTAGTATCACAATTTAGTGGGGTCGATCCTAAGGCCAAATGAACAAGGAAATGGATAATGCAAAAATGCATCTAGGGAAAAATCTAACCTATATTCCAGTTTTGAGGTCAATACCTGTCAGAACATATCGATACGATGAAAAATGTCAAAGGAAAATGTCTCCAATATCCTGCATATAAGACAAATAACACTCATCCAGAAGTTAATAAATCTAATATAGATAGAAACTTCATAAAATAAGAGGTGTTACGGAATACAAAACTTGAAAATAGAAAACTTGGACTATACCATATGGTACAAGGCACCACATAGCCTTATGGATCATGCATGGTATTAGTTCAGGTAGAGCCCGTTGCTAGGCTCTAACCAAGAGTCTCTTCGATAGACAACCCAAAAAGTCTCCCAAAAGGGAAGAAAACACAAACCATGGTGTAAGTCTTCCCACGGTATGCAATCTCTAGTCATGGATTCAAGGATATCCTCATCCAAAGGCAATTAAATATCTGAGAAATCACACGAACAAGGAGGGCCAACAGTCCCAAAGGATGAAGAAAACTGACCATATTCCATATGACGATGGAGGTTTTGGCGAGGACTAGCAAATTCTATTAGAGAAGAATCATAAACACAAGGGCTTAAGGATCTACCAACAACAATATCAGACTCGAAAGGAAACTCAAGATTACTCAGACCAAGAGGGGGAAGAAAGGGCTCCCATACCCCCATTGGATAAAAAAATTGATCAATTGTTGAGACCATGTCTCGAGAAGGAAAAACATGATTACACAGGTTCCTTCTCATAAGCAATTGAACATTGAGGATGATACGCCACATAATTTACTCGTGGCGGGGTAGATTCTACACAGACACTACGAACATATAAAGGGACATCTTGAACTAACACCGAATGAGGATGGTGATTATCAGATGCCATTTGGTTGATAATGACAATGCTTCCATTGTGAGGGAAATGCATCAACCAGAAGAGCGTAGACACCACAACATCCATAGCATATACATAATCACGCCTCAGAAGAATATTGAAATCTAACGGACCTTGCACCACTATAACATCAAGAAGGACATTCTTCCCACCTAATGAGATAGGAAATTGAGGAAGAATCCCCAAATATTCAATAGGAGATCTGTCAAAATCCAACAGCTCATGTGAAGCAGACACAAGCTCGGGAAAACCCAAATCTTGCCAAGCTGAGGAGGATAAAATACTTGTGAAGGCTCCTTCATCCACAATACATCGATAAAAAAAAAATTAATCAACTTCAACCCTTATTTGAAAGAGTTCATAATAAGGAAGGTGAGGCTCAACAAGCTCATTCCAATCAAAGGAAACCATCCTAAGACTTGGAGGGGGTGTGCTCAAAGTGAGCATAATTCCCCCTTGTTCCGAAGGTATTGAACTGGAAATGCTAAAAACATATTCGATAGACACATCACTCCCCATCAGAAGAGTGGGATCAGTCAAAAATTGCATCAATGCAGCCACTTTGGTAGACTCAACACTCCCCAAGAGAAGAGTGGTATCATCTGAAGATTGCATTAGCGCGATCACTTTCTCAACCACTAGTTGAATAGACTACGAGACAAAAATTTATAAAGGAAAATCACTCTCCAAAAGAGGAGTGGGATCCGTCGAAGATTGCATCGGCATGATCACTTCATCAACCAAAGGTTGAATAGATCGTTGGGAAACCAAAGAAGACTCGAAATTAGAATATCTTGCAGACATGGACCACAATATTTGTACCTATGGAATTCCAGGGCACAGATGAGTAAGGTGATCTCCCTTGTAAATATTACAAGGGAAATTAGGTTTACATCCTATCCATCTAGGTTTCTCAACATAATCAAATCCCTCGACATGACTTGCAGTGGTTGGTGACATGCTCCCAGCATGACTTTCATAGGCTAGTAGTTGATCTCCAACATGACTTGCATAGGTTGGTGATATTTGTCCAGTATGAATATCAGTGATCAGACTCATGCCCCCAACATGACTCATAGTGGTTGGTTGCTTGTCTTCAAAATGACTCCCAAAGGTTGTTGACAACTCTCCAACATGACTAGCAAAGGTTGGTTTCATGATTCCAGCATGACTAGCAAAGGTTGGTTGTTTGACTCCAGTATGACTCGCAGGGACTAGGTCCTTGCCCCCAGCATGAAATACAGAGGCTGGGTGTTGGTCTTCAACATGACTTGCAGAGGTTGATGACCTATCTCCAACATGACTCACAGAGGTTGGTGACTTGATGCTAGTATGACTAGCAGTGACTGGGCTTTTTCCCCGAGCATGACTAGTAGAGGCCGGGGATTTCTTCTTCCTATTCATCCTTTTTCTATTTCATTTAGACTTCCAGTTACTAGTAGCTATAATTTCACCAGAGAAGGAAGAAGGAGGATGAGAATAATTTGTTGACGAAGGAACATCAACATGATTCCCATGACATAAGGTGTTTAACTAATAAGTGTCAAGATAATTCGGGACATTTGGAATGGTACCCAACTAAACCAATAGTCCCACATTCAACCCAGGAATGTTGAAAGTGGCCATCAAAGGGACACCAACATTTCCAAAGAAAGGAAAATCACAAGAATCCCCTTACAAAGGGGTTACTTGGTTGGTATCATCAAGAACTTTGGCCATGAAGGTCTTATGCATAGATTCTTCCCTTGCATGATCCTTCAAGTCCAAAAAAGTTGCATATATTGACTCTGGTAAATTAGTGGTATAAACATATACGCCTATAAGGAGGCGGCTCCATGTTTCTAAGTGGAAGACCCAAAAGTCCTCATGACTAGTGGAGTGGGCGATCTACCACCTTAGGTCAGAGACCCAAAGAAATGATTGACTAACTTGCTATGGAAAACTAGGGAGAACAGAGCACACCACTTAAAAGAAAAGCCTAAAAATATACAAGTAAAACAAACTACACTTTTGAATGCTTCCAACTCAGGGAGATGAAGTCTTGATAATCCAAAGCACTAACAAAGGAAAAAGATTATCCAAGAGAAGTAGTTACCCAGACCTCCAACCAATGGTCCCTTCAAGTGTCGCCCAAATAGTACAGAATCTTCCTCATGTACTGCAATACACCCCTCGCAGTCACCTATGTGTCAACCTATATAATGGAAAATAGGACACCAACTTGTAATCAACAACCAAGCAGGGTACATTCGACAGTCGGGTGAGTGTATGGGAATGGTAACTAAGCCTGAAGCTCCTCCTGATGCCTGAAATGCAACAAGGCCAGAATCACTCTTAGAGTACCCTGGACGGATCCAAGTGTCTCAGAGGTCTCACACAAGTTAGGCTAGTAAATTTATAAGATTCACCCCCAATACATACTATCCCAAATTCATTTTTAGGATTGGATTGGATATCTCCATCACCATCCTCCACATCGACTTGTGTTTGACTCCTGTGTTAGAGGAGATTCTTGAATTGAGTAATTACAAGGTGGATTTTTTTCACCCTAGCACAGACACCTAAGTTAAGTTTTGGTTGGCCTTGGATATTTTACCTCTCCACACCTAATCCAAGGCCTCAGCCTAATATATTGGTGAACCCTAGAAAAAGTGTTACTAATGTTGATTTATTTGGGTTGGTTGTCATTGATGTCAACCCTTGAAGAAAGTTTGGTGGCACAAAGGTTTGGGTAATGGACCCAAGTTTGTTTGATGTATAATGGTATGAGTTTTAATATATTTTAAGGTAATACTATTGTATATGGATATTACATGTCATGCCATTCCCAGTGGTATGTGGAACGTCACATAACTCCTCACGGTTAGAGACTTATGGCCATGTGAAGTTGGAAAACCCTCACGAGTCATCTAGAATCCCCAAAAGGTGAAAGTAATCAAAGTGGTTGCAAAGAAGAAATTATTTAAATAATAAAGTGAAGTGATGAGTGTAATATAAGTCAAAGTGGATACAAAATAAATTATTTAAATAATAAAGTTAATGGAGAAATTACTAAGTGGATAAGTGGTTAGAAGTGAGTTAGCCCTAAAATAAGGAAAGTGGTTTAAGAGATTTTAGAAGGTAAATAATAAAGTGAAGTGATGAGTGTAATATAAGTCAAAGTGGATACAAAAGAAATTATTTAAACAATAAATTTAATGGAGAAACTACTAAGTGGACAAGTGATTAGAAGTGGCTTAACCCTAAAATAAGGAAAGTGGGTTAAGATGGTTAAAAGGTAGCCCCTTGAGGAAGCTACATGAAAGTATAAATAAGAGGCAAGGCTCTCTCATTTTAATCACACTTGAGCATATTGAATATCTACAAGTGACTGAGGTAACCAAAGGATATCTAAGCCTAATTTCAGAAGGAAGGTGGAGTAAAGAAGGCTGAAATTCAAGGGAGGATAAATTATTTTGATGATGCTTTCTAATGTATGTTATTTACATGTCATCTCACCATTTTCGCAATAAATTTTGTTCTAGAATGATTCAGACCATGAAATTAGGAGGAAGCTGAGGAAACATATCCAAGTATCTGTAATAAAAATTTCATCTTGTGGGTCGTTTTATTTTTGGAGTTACACTCCGTGGAAAATAGGGTTTGTGGCTAGTCCTGAAACTAGTCTAAAACATATGTTTCAGGTAAAAACGTCATAACTTATTCATAACAAATTCAAATTCAGTAAGACAAAATGTATTGGTTAGAGTATAGTCGGTAGTATTTTGTGTACCATTTTCAGATCCATACAACAAATATTCCATGGGCATCATGCTCTACAAGTTCTCTCTCTAGAATAAGCCAAAATTCAACAAGGTATGTCATTTTTGTGATAACTCCTTTTCTGAGAGGTTTCAAGTAGTGAAACCTGGAGTAATTGCATAAAAGACACTGAAGAATATTGTGTACTATTTTCATATATTTATTCATTATAGATACATAGTTATAATTATTTCAAGTTAGGGTTGTTGACTAATCCAAATTTAGTCATGTGAGACTAAAGTAAAGTTTGATGAAAATGCTAGTCTCTTGTTGTTAAAGTTAAGGAAGGTTTGCAGGTATGTGATCATATACACCAGGTCTATTACATAGTTACAAATCAGATTTGGATGATGAAATTGATGAGGTATTTTGGTTGAAGTACATGTTGGGTACATGGTTGAGACAAGTAGTTGATGATTTGGCACATACATGAGGTGTATAGTTGATGATCTTGGTACATCTTGATGAGTCATGGTTTATGTGTATTTGATGCATGATTGGTACATATTTGGTGCATGGTTGATGCATTCATTGATGGTACAGGTTGTTGCATGGTTGATGCATTCATTGATGGTACAGGTTGTTGCATGGTTGATGCACTTGTTTATGGTACAATTTGATTATAGGTTGTTTCGACAGGTTATTTGTACAGGTTGGTGCAAGGTTGATGCACTTGTTTATGGTATAGGTTGATTACAATTTATTTGGACATGTTATTGTGACAGGTTACTTGTACAGGTTTGGTGCATGGTTGATGCATTTTTTTATGGTACAAGTTGAGGTACAGGTTGGTGTATGGTACATGTTGGCACAGGTTATTGGTACAGGTTGTTACAGGTTGATTGGTACAGTTTTACAGCAGTATATCTCACAGTGATAGTGTGACAGTGGTTCCATCATTCTATGTCTACGTCAGGGAGGTTGGACGGGGCAAGGACAGGTGGTTGTAGCCATCTTACAATTGTAACTAGAGGGCATAGCGGGTTGTAGCATCCTTCTAGTTGTATCTAGATAATTGGGGAGTTGGAGCTTCCCTCAGGTTGTAGCCTGAAAAACTAGGTGGTTGTAACCAGAGAATTGGGGAGTTGGAGCTTCCTTCAGGTTGTATCCTGAGAAACTAGAGGGTTGGAGCCTCCTTCCAGTAGCAGCTGGAAAACAAAGGAATTTGGTGCTTCCAATGAATGTAATTCTTAAAGACATATAAGAAAATTCATTATGTGGTTTTCTCCCGCTTTGGGTTTCCACGTAAAAACACTAGTGTACTGTGTATGTGTATGATTGCTCATTTGTTCATTGTTTATTTACTCTGCAATTATTGGATGATAATGCTACATTGATATAACACTTGCATTTTGTTTTTAAAAAGGATTATTTCTCTATTATTGATTCACCCCCCTCTCAGTAGTCCAACAACTAATATATTTATATTAGCACGTTTGTTTTACGGGATTTTCTTACTCAAGGAACGAAAGTGCAACTGATGTTTTTTGAGACTCTTGTAAAAAGAAACTAATTAGAACGCTGGAAAAGAAGATTTTACACTAATTCTAAAAATGAAAAAGAGTTTCAAGCAAAATGCATGAACAATCCTTCAAAAACTTGAAATGCAAACTTTTCTGTTTTCGATGCAAAAATGCACAATACTACTTTGTCCTCGATGCGAGAAAAGTAAAGGAAGAAAAAAAATAGGTATTCTTTTTATTTTAAATTCTTTTCAAGATGAGAATAAAACAAAAGCCTATACTAAGATCTTTTCTTTTTCAAACATAAAATTTAAACAATAAAATGTAACATGAAAATGCAGCTATGAAGCTTCTTTTTCTTTTTTCTTTTGAAAATGAATGTAGGGGAAGGGAAGAAAAAAGCTTAAACTTAACTACAACTTTCTTTCTTTTTTTGGCTTTTGAAATTAAAACTTAAGGAGCACAATAAAGCAACTTTTCTTTTATTTTTCAAATCATACAAAGAGAGAAGGAAAACAAAAAAAAATATTGATTCATGTCCTAGAACACTACCAAACGGAAGGGATTCAAAAGAATCGAGAGAACCTAAATCTTGTAAACAAACCTTCAAAATTTGGGGAAAGAGAGAGAGAGAGAGAGAGAGACAAAGAAGACCATACAAAATATATTATCATGCAATCTTGTAGACAAACTAAGACTCAAACTCTGACAAATAGTAATCAACAGAGGTCCCTGATACTTAGGAGGACCTAAGAAACCAAGAGTTTCCTGGAAAAGTGGGAGGGGTTTTTTAAAAGAACTTCAAGATGATACAGACACATGTCTTGTGTTCATAGAGCCTACGTATGTATGTGGGTTGTATTAAGTAAGAATGTGTATGTACACGGTCTAAGCAACCAACAGGTCGCATATAGATCTGAAAAATATTCAAAAAAGGAAAGATTCAAACTTGAAACCCAACCTAGGTAACCTGATGAACATGTAGAAGGTGACCAGAGACTCAGATAGACTCAGAAAGTACAAAGAAAACAAGAAATCAAACCAAAATAAGATCTCCTACATAGACCCTAAGGAGACTCCCCAATGGAGTCGTCAATTCTAGGTTGGGGGAAAATCCCCCTAGTCAGGGTCTAATGGCTAGGCAGAGCGATGAGCCCTTAAAATACAGAAACTGGCCTATTCTTACCTAATCTAACAAAGCCTAATGATTGTTTTTAAACAAGGGAAACATGAAAAAGATGAAGAATGACACCTTGTATCCTTACGTTTGTAGTAGATCCCCATTGTCTGTTATTTTCTCCCAGATTGTAGGTCTCCTCCCAAATTTGACTTGAAACAACTAAGAAAGCAATCTACAACAACATATATGCAATCATTATTAACATAAACATGTACTAATTCTCGTGAAATAAGCTATAAACGTTCAAAATCATTCACAAGAACATAGACACATGAATTGGCAAAAGGAAAGCTCTCTTTTATTGATAACATATAAGGGAGATTACAACTAGAATATTTAATGTCGACATTGCTCTACAAACCTCGCCAGGGATGATTTTAGGGGCTAAATTTCTCTCATGGGCTAATTTTCCATGGTTTTTCCAAAAACGGGATTCGCTATTTTAAAAATGATTCACCCAAATTCTATAGGACAAAATTATTTTACCTTAAACATCGCCAAAATGTTATAAAAACTATACAAAATCCTTATAAATTTGGATATTTTTACAAAATATCGTGAATTAGTTGGGATATGAAGGATTAGTAAGATTCGCCAAGGTTTCTACATTTTAAAATAAATTTCCATCCTTAAAATCATCCCTGAACCTCGCCTAGGTTCCTCCAATAATACTCCAAGTGCATTAATCCCACAATCACTAGCAAATCCTCACAATCAACATGCAAAACTAAGAGGTTTGATGGATTGCATAAGGAGGATGAGAGAATGATATTGTTGAGGATGGATACTCATAATTGGATGCATAAACTCAAAGAGAAAGTACAAAGAAAACAAGAAATCAAACCAAAAGAAGATCTCCTACACAGACCCTAAGGAGACTCCCCAGTGGAGTCGTCAATTCTGCTTTGGGGAAAAATCCCCCTAGTTAGAGTCTAATGGCTAGGTAGAGCAATGACTCCTTAAAAGACAGAAACTGACTTATTCTTACCCAATCTCAAAAACCCTAATGATTGCTATTAAACAAGGCAAACTTGAAAAAGATGAAGAATGAAACATTGTATCCTTGCATTCATAGTATATCCCCTTTGTCCGCTATTTTCTCTCGGATTGTAGGTCTCCTCCCAAAGATGACCTGAAACAACTCAGAAAGCAATCTACAACAGCATATATGCAATCATTATTAACATAAAAATTTACTAATTCTCATGAAATAAGATATAAACGTTCAAAATTATTCACAACAACATAGATGCGTGAATTGGGAAAAGAAATATCTCTTTTATTGATAACATATAAGGAAGATTACAACAAGAATATTTAATGTCGACGTCGCTCTGTGAACCTCTCCTAGGTTCCTCCAATAAGAATCCAAGTGCATTAATCCCACAATCACTAGAAAATGTTCACAATCAACATGAAAAACTAAGGGGTTTAATGGATTGCGTAAATAGGATGAGAGAATGAGATTGTTGAGGATGGATACTCAGAAATGGATGCATAAACTCAAAGAGAAAGAAGGAGAAATTTGGGCATAATTTATTTGCTTCTTCCAAAGTTATCTCAAATGACCCCTCTGGGGCCCTTTTTATATGGAAATTAAATGGTTGTTCGGTTCTGAGAAGGGATACAAGAGGTAAGAATGGTTGTGCAACCCAACATAGCTCGTAAACCCCGCGGGAGAGTGCAGAAATTTTTTATTTTTTGCAACTTTTGAAAGTAAACGCGAGTTATATATGTATCAGATAGTGTATTGTATGCAGGCTTCCTATAGATTAGGGCACGTACACCTTGAAAAATGAGATTTTTGACAAGGAACTCCAACAAAAGTGATTTGCAAGTGTGTATATGAATGGGCCATGATAAAACAAAATGCACATTGGTGGCATTTAGGACTATAGTATGGTTGTAGCAAAGTTTTGCAACAACGGAAATGAATTTAGTGAGTTAGATTAGGTTAGAGTTAGAAAAGGTTAGTAAAATATTTAGAGAGTAAGAATAGATGATTGTTTGATCACTTTCTTTCACAAGAGAAGTAAACTAGTGCCTTCAGGCATTATGGATCTTTACAACAACAATATAATGTAATTGGAGATGATGATAGAAATATCTAATGGATGGAGCTTGAAGTCTAAGGTGTTATCACTTCAATGCCTTAGATTTAAAACCAAGAAATTGCTAGAATGCAAGAACTTTTGAGCTCTGGAAACTTCTCCTCCTTCCTTAGATTCTTTAATAATGTCAACAAGAGTCTAGAATCAAACTCCTAAAGTGTTAGCATTTAGGGCTTTAGGTTCTTAAATCTAGGTAGGAATTCCTTCACAAATTAATGGATGAAATTATCCTTGTGAGAGGAGGAAGCACTTATGCTCCTCTATAAGGGTTTTTATCCAAGCAAATAATCTTCAATATGAACAAGTAAATTCACAAGAAAACATTAATGACTTGAAAATTGCATAAATTTACTTACTTCACCAAGACAATGACACGTACAATCCCTAATTGCAGAAAAATCCTCCAAAAACCAACAAGTACACAACCAAACTTGTCCTCCAAATCCTAGAGCGTGAGTAAAAGAGACCAATATTGCCGACGATAGAAAAAATTTCAGTTCTCCTCTCTCTTGTGTGAGAGAAAAAAGTGATGATAAAATGAAATATTGGCTAGCCATATTTATATGGGAAATCCTAGCCATGAAAAGGTGTTAGCAACATTACTTGTTTTCGGCATAGGGATATCCAGGTTTGCAGGTTGCACGAGGAGCGCCCAAGCGCAGCAAACAGAAGAAGTCCTTTTCGGACTTAAAATCAAGCGAGCGGGCAAAATTATAGTGTCAATGGTCTGGATCCATCCATACGAGCATATCAACGGTTGGCGGGAAATCGCGAATAGAAAGGTGCACCAAAGATAACGCCATGGATGGCGCCCATATTGTGTGTAGGGAAAGATAACAGTTGTCCATCTAGAGGACGCGTGGTGCGAGATCCACTCGCGTCAGCGTTTCAACAATCGGGAGTTCGAGGGGTAAAGGTTCCATGTTGTCCTATCTCTCGAAACCCCGAACCCCGAAAGCGCCGAAGGTGCTCAAAGTAGGGCCCACAGTATCACGAGGCAATCTCGATCGTCCATCCACAGGAGACACCTGGCACGCGATTAGGTTCCTCTCCTATTCGCTCATCACGACTCTGACGCACAAAAAGCATCTCCTTCATATCCCCGATGCGCGAGGTGCCGGGAGTGTCCAGGGCTCGGGCCCACGGCATCATCGGGAGAGTTCAGAGCCGTCAGATCTAGAGGAATGCATGGCGCCAGATTAAGTCGTCTCGGCGTTTCGCTCATCGCGATTTCAAGAAGCAAGGATTAGCTCCTCCCCATTCACGAACGCCGAAGGCGCCTTGGGAACGAGCACATGGTCACAGCCCGTGGTCACTTGGGAAAGAAAAGAGTTGTTCAAGAAGGGCCGAAGGCGTCGTGTATGTTCGCAAAATGAATCACCACGATCTCTAAGTGCCATTTGATCCGACCTCGATCCTGGTTTTCACTTGGAGTAAATGAAGGCGAGAAAGGGTGGTGGAGGCCTCTCCTCATTTATTAAATGCGAGGAATGGAGGGTCTGGCAAGCAGACTTCTCGAGAGGGTCCTGTGTACCCATTTTTTCCAGAGAAGCCATGCCGAGTTCTCGACTTGCCAAGGAGGTCTTCACACGCTAGCTCGGCTCTTAATGGCTCAGCTACTTCCCTTGCAAGAGCCATGTGCAGTTAAGGTGGAGTCTGACAAAGAATAGCCGTCCGATTTGGCCGAGGGGACACCAAGTCTTGGGTGCACGATCGGCCAGAGTCTGCATGCGCAGATTGTCAGAAGACATGCAGCCGCAATATTTTTAATGCAGCGTATTGTTTTTTCTATTGTTGTTGTTTTTTAGTATATGTAGGCATTTTCGCCATTTTTGTAAGGATCGATGGTTCAACAAAGCTCCCGATGGTAAAGTTTTTATGAAGCGTTGGTCGCTCTGGTTAATGTATAAGGAATTTGAGATTTCTTACTTTATGGATGTCAACTTCCCTTCCATCTCTTTGTTTACTGTGTTAGAACAACTCGGAATTGGAGGATCCAGTCGAGTTGTGGCTGTTATAGGATGATGTAGGTTGGATCACTGTAATACTCACATTGTTTCTAATCGGTCCTTGTGATTTTCTCAGCATTGAAACAACTTGGAATTGAAGGATTCAGTCGAGTCACCCCTCAACTCCTTGAAGATCTAGACCAAGAGGATCTTGGCTTCTGAGTTTTTCGTCCTCAAGCTTCCGAAGGCCTGTTGCCCGAGGCAGTCTTGCTCGCCCTTCTCACAAGTTTTCCTTCTACCACCCTTTAATCAATTTACTGACAGAAGTTGGATCAAGACCTCCCTTTCTTTCTACATGCCAGGCCCAGTTTCCTGAGTTAAAGCTATACCATCTTGATTCTTTATCCATTTGATCACCCCATTAAAAAAATCGTGACATAAAACTGATGGGCGTTGGGCTCTGCTCCGACTAGCAATCCAGGAGTGACTTCTGACGCTAACATTTCTGGCGCCGTTGTCGGGGACGAAGTTGAAGATTTTCCCTGGGTAGAATGACATTGAGCCTCTGATTATAAAGGTGCATTAGACATCAGAGCCCTTAAAGATTGCTACTATGCACCTGGCGACTCCACTGTGGCAACTCCATTGTTTCCACTTCACTGTTTCAACTGTGGCTACTGTTGGCACACCCGAAAGATAACCCAGAGGAGCTTTCTCGAGAAGGTTTCAGCGGCTGCTTTCTCAGCCTGAGAAGCTTCCTGGGGTAACGACAACGTTAAGATCTGGCCCTTGATGGTGAACAAGGACTAGACACATTCGAAGCTGCGCATCTTTCACCTGGTGACTCCATGATTCAAGGATCGATTGGCGACTCCACTGGTACGATATGGAGAAAATCCTTTCTCGCGGGTTTGCTCCTTTTAATTTTTCTACTATTCCTGGTTTTCCTAATGTTGCCTCCTCTCTGAATGGATGGGGCAATTATTTGCCCATATTTGGAAAATGTGAAGAGGAAAACCCTGCTCAGCACCTCCGTGAGTTTCATGAACTCATGCATCAGTGGGAGATACATCATGAGGATGTATTACGTAAGATGTCCATGTTCTCATTAGCAAGGGATGCACGTAAATGGTATCATTCTTTACCCCCTGGTAGCATTTCTTCACTCTCAGAGTTTCATGCAGCTTTCATCACCTATTGTCAAGAGTTTTATCCCTCTGAGTTAATTTGTCATAACTGTGGTAAGGATACCACAACTCTGTACAAAATGAAACTATTTCTGACATAGGCTGTGAGGATAATCCTGACGACCTGGATCAGAAATCATTCCTTTCTCCTCCCCATTCGTCTGCATCAGAGGAGTGTTATGGAAGTGATGAAGATCCCAGGGAGGAAGAAGAAACCCTGAGTGAGCTGAGGGAACAGGTGAAGTATCTCTCTGTTCAATTAGAAAGGTTGAAATTTGAAGACTGTGCAGAGGATTTTCCAGCCTGGGAGGAAGAAGATGACCTGAGTGAACTAGTGGAGCAGGTGATATTCCCCACTCCCCAACGTGAAAAATTGGAATTTGAAGACAGCAAAGAGGATTTTCCAGTCTTCGAGGAAGATGACCTAAGTAGCTCTTTTGAAGAGATTATTGAATATTTCTTGGATGCGTTAGCATCTGCCCCCGATGAGCCTGTTGTCTGAGATTTTAACGAAGAAGCCATTGTGGAAGAGGATTGCTCTTTCTTCCTTCATGAGATTTCCCATGATGTATTTACATTTGGGATTGAAGAGAAGGATCGGGAGACCGTTCCCATTTCACAAGATGGGGGAGTGCACTGAAAAGAGGAGGAGGAACTAGAGGAACGGCTGAGCGCGCATTTCTTTTTCTATCCAGAGCCAGTCAATGAGCAGCCACCACACGAGATTAGTGAGCCTACGACATTTTTCCACTCACCTGTTCTTGTCAGAGATATTCAGCCACATGAGAATAGTTGTGTAGCAGAGGAGGTTGTCTGTCGCCAATTTTCCGAAATTTGCCACTCATTCTATGATCCTGTCAGTGAGTACATGGAGTGGCATTTCCCCTATGCCTTGGAGTCGCCCTATTTCATCTCAACTCCAGCCTGTAAGGAGGAGTTGAAGAATGTAACCGTTATGTTGTCACGGTTACACCATCTGTTGATGATCATTGACAGAAGGAAGGAGCTTCTATCCGGGAAGCTGCTTGAATGGCTATGGTGGAAATCTGCTTTCACCTAGCCCCATGTAAAGTGTTTTATTAGTTTAGGATTGTATATAAATAAACTCCTTTGAGCATGTATATTTATTTTGTTGCTTTTATTTTTCGGCTTGTATTTTTCAGCAGTGGGATGTTTTGAGCCTGACTCCATAGCCCAACAGCAAGGCACTGAAACTGCAAAATGAGTCCTTAGAGCATCACAGGGATGACTCTATCCCCCATGGAGCCTAATGTTAGAAACATTACTTGTTTTCAGCATCGGGATATCCAGGTCTTCAGGTTGCACAAGGAGCGCCTAAGCGCAACAAACAGAAGAAGTCCTTTTCGGACTTAAAATCAAGCGAGTGGGAAAAATTATAGTGTCAATGGTCTGGATCCATCCATATGAGCATATCAACGGTTGACGGGAAATCGCAAATAGAAAGGTGCGCCAAAGATAACGCCATGGATGGCACCCATATTGTGTGCAAGGAAAGATAGCAGTCGTCCATCCAGAGGACGCGTGGCGCAAGATCCACTCGCGTCGGTGTTTCGACAATTGGGAGTTCAAGGGGTAAAGGTTCCATATTGTCCTATCTCTCGAAACCTCGAACCCTGAAAGCGTCGAAGGCTCTCAAAGTAGGGCCCGCAGTATCATGAGGCAATCTCGACCATCCATCCACAGGAGACACCTGGCGCACGATTAGGCTCCTCGCCTATTCGCTCATCGTGACTCCGATGCACAAAGAGCAGCTTCTTCATATCCCCGATGCGTGAGGTGTCGGGAGTGTCCAGGGCCCAAGCCCACGGCATCGTCGAGAGAGTTCAGAGCCGTTAGATATAGAGGGACGCATGGCGCCAGATTAAGCCGTCTCGGCGTTTCTCTCATCGCGATTTCAAGAAGCAAGGATTAGCTCCTCCCCATTCGCGAACGCCGAAGGCGCCTTGGGAACGAGCACATGGTCACAGCTCATGGTCACTTGGGAAAGAAAAGAGTTGTTCAAGAAGGGTCGAAGGCGTCGTGTATGTTCGCAGAAGGAATTACCGCGATCTCCAAGTGCCATTTGATCTGATCTCGATCCTGGTTTTCACTTGGAGTAAATGAAGGCGAGAAAGGGTGGTTAAGGCCTCTCCTCATTCATTAAATGCAAGGAATGGAGGGTCTGGCAAGCAGACTTCTCGAGAGGGTCCTGTGTACCCATTTTTTCCAGAGAAGCCATGTTGATTTCTCGACTCGCCAAGGAGGTCTGCACACGCTAGCTCGGCTCTTAATGGCTCAGCTACTTCCCTTGCAGGAGCCATGTGCAGTGAAGGTGGCGTCTGACAAATAATAGCCATCCGATTTGGCCAAGGGGACACCAAGTCTTGGATGCACGATCGACCAGAGTCTGCATGCGCAGACTGTCAGAAGACTTGCAGCCGCAATATTTTTAATGCAGCGTCTTGTTTTTGCTGTTGTTGTTGTTTTTTAGTATATGTAGGTGTTTTCGCCATTTTTGTAAGGATCGATGGTTGAGCAAAGCTCCCGATGGTAAAGTTTTGATGAAGCGTTAGTCGCTCTGGTTAATGTATAAGGCATTTGAGATTTCTTACTTTATGGATGTCAGCTTCCCTTCCATCTCTTTGTTTATTGTGTTAGAACGACTCGGAATTGGAGGATCCAGACAAGTTGTGGCTGTTATAGGATGATGTAGGTTGGATCACTGTAATAGTCGCATTGTTTCTAATCGGTTCTTGTGGTTTTCTCAACGCTGAAACGACTTGGAATTGAAGGATTCAGTCGAGTCACCCCTCAGCTCCTTGAAGCTCTGGACCAAGAGGATCTTGGCTTCCGAGTTTTTCGTCCTCAAGCTTCTGAAGGCATGTTTCCCGAGGCAGTCTTTCTCTCCCTTCTAACAAGTTTTCCTTCTACCACCCTTTAATTAATTTACTGACAGAAGTTGGATCAAGACCTCCCTTGCTTTCTACATGCCAAGCCCAGTTTCCTGAGTTAAAGCTATACCATCTTGAGTCTTTATCCATTTGATCACCCCATTAAACAAATCATGACATAAAACTAATGGGCGTTGGGCTCTGCTCCTGCTAGCAATCCAAGAGTGACTTCTGACGCTAACAAAAGGCTTCATTGAAAATTCATGTCTTTTCACAAGAGGGCCTACTTTTTAATTTTCCCTTTCAAATTTACAAAATTAAATTTTACATCAAGTCCAAGATGAAGATGTGCAACGTTGGGCCTCAAAAGGCCACATGTCGAAGTCCATGTCAAATGCCTCCTCTATAAAACCCTAGTAGCTAGATGATGTCATGGGCTATAAAAGTGATGTCTAGGCCTCCAAAGGCCAACGTCCAAGTGGAAGATGGTACGGGATCATTGTCTGGTCATGCCAAAGGCAACATCCTCCATCCTCATAGTAAAACTTCTATCATCTCATGTGCCCCTGGCATTGGGTCTAGCATCCATCTCTGGGCTCCAAGGCACCTCATGAAGGTATGAACGAAGTCATATCCCCATGAATACCTATTCACTGGGAAAGGTCCTGCAAAGATGAGAAAATACGCCCTCTAGGAGATCACAAGTCACAAGGATCATGCCAAGTAATCCATATCTAATACAAGAACCACCAAATCATGTGCATCAAACCCCACTTTTCAAATTAAATAGGTGCTTAAAGTGATCTAGATTTAGGAGCAGAACGAACTGAATATCATAAACACGGAGATAGGAAGAATAAAAAAAATATCCAATGAACATTATCTTTTATTAAATAATGAATAGACTGAAACTATAAAACTGCAGAACTGAAACTTGCTCGAATGGTGGTAGCTATCTCTGAGAAGAGATGTGGCTGATATGTGCATCCATTTGAGAAGAATGGATTACAATGACGCTCCAAAGTCCCTTTTCATATTACTCATGAATGTCAAAACCCTAGACATCCAAAAACCTAACACTAGAAGGTGAAACGCCAAAAGTCATGTGGGCCTTATGGGTAAGTTGGTGTAATTTGGTACCTCAACTTCCAAGGGTCATAACTTTTTCATACGACCTCCGTTTTAGGCGCATGATAGTCAGTTGGAAAGTTATTTTAGAGAACTACACATTTTTCCATCAAAATCTGACTCTATCTAAATTCTAACTATGGCGAGTCAAAAAAAAAAAACGTTTAGGGCCCCAAAACAGCCCTGGAAGTATAGCAAGATGTGTTGACATGAAAACATACAAAATAAGCCAGTTGGATTAGGCGAGAGTCCACCCGTATCCACTTGGAGAATGTGTGAGGCATCAAACAACCCCAGAAGTGTATAACTCACAATTATAAAGCAGTACAGAATGACATGTTGAATCAAAATGGACACGAGGAGCCACTTGGAATAGGTGTGTGGCGACCCATATCCATCTGGATCATAAAGACCTTATAATTTTTTCCTAATTAAGGTATGGGAGGGGTGTCATGGTTCCCTATTGAGTAATCCAATCCTCAAGTCAAAGGAAATTTCACAATAGGAACCTATCTAGGTCATGTAGTGAGTGTGAGGTGGATTTTAGGGCAAGACTTCTAGGTATGGGGTCCTTGACATACAAGGGTTTGTATTGTCTCATTTATGGGTGCCTTTGTAGAGGGTGTGTTGCATCCTTTGTTTTCAATGAAACCTTTTTCCAAGCCCTTTCCATTTAATTTATTAGAGTTTGAACATTGAGTGCTATATGCAATGGAAATTAAAGAGCATCGCAATGCCACATGAAGCTAGGATATAATGAGTTTCATGTGCAATGGAAATTAAAATACAAGAAGGGCATTTTATTAATTATGTGTTTTCTTCTGCAGGTAATTCATTTTTTTGGAGAAGTGTTTTATTGTTCTCAAGACCTCAAGGCGAGCAGCTATAAGGATGATGGTTGGATTTTATCTCTTTCCATCTACAACACCTTTGGGCCTTCAACCCCTTCTTCCAATGAAATGAGGTACAATCCCTTATTTGGTCAATGAACCCAAAAACCCAAAATATAAGGAAACGGAGGGGTAGAATGATGGATGGTGGTAAGTATTGAAGGGAATGGTACAATGAACCTTCAAAGGACCACCCAATAGAAACCTCTTTCCCTAGGGTGACCTACTTACTAGGAATCCATGTCACTCACCAAGGTGAAACTAGGAAAAGGGTATAAATTCCGAGAACAAGTCTCATAATCAAGAAATGATTCTTTGTGACATGCTCAAATGATTCAAATATTAAAATGAAACTTACCACGATATTGGACTCGTTACCTCATGAACCAAGACCAAATGTATTTTCATCCAAGCTGATGTGATGGATGTTGCTTTGTTGTTGGTGATGAATGATGGTGTGGCCAGAAATAGGAGGATCCTTACGGGCTTTGCTGTTAGGATATTTAGACACTTAGGAGTTAGTTAAGATCTACTTGGTCTAATATGTCGTTAGGTAAAAGTGTGTTTCTTTAGTATGCATTAGTATGCATTTGTAGTTAGGAAATCCGACGGTCACGATATGTTCCTGACATA
>ML777725.1:1129609-1162787 GCA_009831015.1 Picea engelmannii
CCGCGTTGGCTGGGGCCGTGGATGTTTCCCCGTAGGGGTTTTACCACGTGAAAACATCGGTGTGTTGATCTTTGATCTGGTTATGTGAGTGGTTACTGAAGGTGTTCGTCCTCTGTTGGAATACCTGTGTTGTCGAACATCTGCTGGTCAATATGACTCTCGACACTCCATGTTTGCAACATGTGGGCCTAGAGAGATGATCTCCTTAGTTACTCCTATCCTAGGAGGATAACAGGAACAAAGAGCCATGAATATCAAGTATGTGAAAAATCATGGGAGTACACAGAACCCAAAGGAAGATGATGAGAACTCTCCAAAATTTGTTATGGAAAGGACGTCGAATGATGTGGTTCATGTGAAAGGAATTAGCTACGAGAGAAGTTGGTGGAATGGGAAGATGTTTCTTAAGTTAATAGAAGTGGAATGGTTCAGTCAAAGGCTTATCATAGAATTCAAGTGAAGCTTTCTAGCGATAGTGAGCAGAAGGTTCATAAGTGGGGGTTTCATTTCTCAAACCAGGGAACTAAACCTTGGGGAGAGCCCAAGACTCAAAGAGGATTGAATTATGAGTGGTAAATAAGGCGAGTTTGGAGAAGGTGGATAAGTAAGGGTCTATGGAGAGGCTGAGCAGCTAGGCTCAAACATAAGGGGTGCACGAAGGAAATAGGAAGATCGCCAAGTAAAGACAATCCAGTCAGGGATTGCAAGATGGTTGGGCAAGGAGCGAGAGGTGACTGTCAGAGGGAAAAGAAAGCGGAGGCTTCCTCATCCCAAGTACTAGCGAATTGAACAAGAGAAACTATATCAGCATGGATGGCGAGCTCCAAGTTAAGGTACCTCAGCACAGATGCGGAGAAGAAGGAAGAAACATAAATTGAGGAAGTTGTGAGAGTCCATAGGTACAACAACAATGAGGAAGTGATTGTGGAAGAAGTAAAGGTGTGGGTGGACAACTCGTTTTACTCTAGGACCCGCAAGACAAAATATTTCAAAATGGTGAAGACATAATGGATTGTCAAGGAAATGGTGGCCCAAGCAATAAAAAAAACAAGAAATAAAATGAGGCTACTCTGTATGCTGTTAAAATTTTGGAAGGAAAGTTTAATTTTTTCTACAAGTCTCAGTTTGGCTTGAAATTGAGGGTCACTCTAGAAAGGAAAAACCAGGAACAACACCACACTGCACCAATAGACCCAAGCTCCCGTAGTTCGAAGAATAAACCTATCCTGATTGAAGACGACGAAGAAGATTGAGTCACTAGAGTAGAAGCCAAGTTAGAGCAATTTCAAAAAGAAGCAGAGGGAATCCAGATTTTAAAACACCACTTAGTTTGGTTACTATAAATTTTTTCAAGCTTTTTAGTATGCTTAGGATATATCGAAGTCCAAAAATTACTCAAAGGGTAGACTCTTGGATTTTACATCTAAACTATTTGTTTTGTTTTTTAAGAACAAACTAAATTTTGTAATGAAGAAACCTAGGTAGTTGTTCTCGATGTTGAAAATTGGTTTCCATTCGACAAGCCTTCCCTAAGCTATATATACTTTTTTGTTTTATATATAAAAAACCATAAATTATAAATTCAAATTCAATCAAATAGAACATAAACTATGAGTTGAAATTCAATCGTCTCTTTAAACAATAAATTAGTAGTATTGTGAATGAAAATTAAACCATCCTCCAATAAACCATCAACTTTCTTATATATATATATATATAATCTTTTATTTTATCCAATTTAAAAAATAAAAATAAAAAATAAATAAAAAATAAAAATAAAAAAAACTTTTAGTTTCATTTAAACTATATATCAAAATTATAAATAACAATTAAACCACCTTCCACTAAACCATCATTTTTTTTTTATTAATTATTAAAATAATACATTTATTTTGTCCATTTATAAAAAAAATAAAACATTAAAACCCCTTCATAAATCTCATTAAAACATCTTCTATAAAAGATATTCATAGAATCTCATTAAAAAAATTAATATAATAAAACAATTTTTCAAATCTCATTTAAAAATCTAGCATAAAAATATTTTTCAACCCAATTTGCTTCACAAAATATAAAATAGATTTGTCAAATATCATTAAAAAATAATCTAGCATAAAAATATTTTTGAACCCAATTTTCTTTGCAAAATATAAAATAAATTTGTCAAATTTCATTAAAAAATTAACATAAAACAGATTTATTAAATTTTATTAAAACATTTCATCAGTTCTACAATAATTAATGGTGGAAAGCGAGTTTTTCACCATTGGGAAAGGTTCAATTCCAATGAGGGTCGCTTAACCAGGCACCCTGGGGACACCTTGAGGTAGTGGTCGAACATGTGGTTGCACCCAGAGATATTGTATTAAATGATATCATGACACGTGCACACATAAGTGAATCAAATCCCACCCCCATGTCCTTCAATTTTGATAAATGAAAATAATTGTCTATCCCTTTACTCTTCAAAAATTCGCTTTGGGGCTAGGGTTTTTCTACAGCTGCGAATTTCAAAAGTTTTGTTGGTGGTTCTAGCGTGCAGTTGTAGCATGGCCTCGGGTTCAGGGGAGGATTCCCCCCGGCGTCCCCTCCACCGCCAAACATTGTTTTGTTTCATGCTTTCATTACATATTAAACTACGACAATGAAGCTTGTGCCATCATGTTTCGTTAAGAAGATAAATGAAATCCTAAAGGTTGTGGTGCATTCCTCGTCCTCTCATCCCTTTGCTTTGCACCTAGCTGAAAAATGGATTATTGGTCAATTCACAGGTGTGTAGCCATCTCTGTTGGCCATGGCTCAATGGTTGGATCTAAACTGGAGGAAAAATATTCAAGGTCAAATGTCCTCATCCTTCTGTGGTAAGGGATTTTATATCTTTTTGTTTGAAAATAAAGTAAATTGGGATCTTATATTCAAGAGTGGGCCTTATTTTATGGGCTAAAGGGGTATGTATTTGAACAAATGGATACCTGATTTCATTCCAGAGAATAATATCACCTCTACAATCCTTGTATGGGTACGTCTTCCTTTCCTCTCGTTGCATTGTTGGAATGATGAAACCCTGTGTAGCATAGGAAATATGTTGGGAAGATTCATTGATCGAGATGAACCACAAGAAGGTCTTCAAGTGTGTGAAAGACTCTATGTAGGGGTGGATATGGCAAAATGGTTTCCTGAAGCTATTCATCTAACCTTAGACAATTGGTCTTACATTCAAAAGGTTGATTATGAGCAGCATCCATTCAAATGTAAAGCTTGTCATGAATAGGTACATTTTCAAAAGAATTGCCCACGGGCCAAATCGGATCAACCGAAGGAGAGGGACCAGGAGAAATGGAAACAGCCAAAAAGGAAGAAGGTCATTGGGAAGGCAGTGGCTCAGCCGCAAGATCAAATCCAGGGGGTAATCCATCTCCCCATGACCCTCGATCATCAGTTGGAGGAGATCATGGGGTTGAATCAAGCATAAATAAGTATGTTGATTTAGAAAGTATGAAGGAGAATATTGTGGAATCAAGAGAGAAGAGAAATGAAAATGAAGAAGGTAGCAAATCAGCAATGGAGGTGCCAAAAAAATCAAGGAACCCTCAAGAGGCTACCTTCCCCAAAAATGGAGACCCAACTCCTAGCAAAATCCTATCTCACCCTACATCGGGGATTCCGTAAATTTTAGAGGAAGGAAATCATGAGGAATTGGGCGATGAATCTGAGACAAAGGTCTCACAAAACACAACAAATAAAGTGGGGAGGAGATATAATCATAATCGAAGAGAAAATGAAGCAGATCGCGATAAGGAGTTAGGCATCCAAACCACTTTGGAAGGGATATTTAAAAAGGAAGGGAAGTAGGGGAAATCCCATGTCCAACCTTCAAAGGGAGCATCGTAGTCTATTCCTCAACCCTCTAAAGGAGGGGCATCCAAATAATCAGGTAAATAATGAAATTAGTCTCTTGGAATTGCAGAGGATTAGGTAGCAAGATTAAGAAAGAAGCAATGGGAAATTTAGTCAGAAGATAAAAACCTCAAATCCTTTTGTTCTAGGAGAGAAAAATGAGGCAGGAATAAGCTCTTCAAGAAATGCAACAAAATTGGAAGAAAAGTAATGCAGTAGCAATAAGTGTAAGAGGGGCATCAGAGGGAATTTTCACTCTCTAGAACCCCGACATTTTTCAGCTGGAAGGAAGTGTTAAAGCAGCACATTGGATTATGTTCAAGCTAGCTAATATCTATTCAAATATGTCCTTTCATATTTTTAATGTGTATATGCCAAAAGATTATTGGGAAAAATTTGAATGTTGGGATTCACTCTTGGGTTTAGGGGACTTCGGGTTCACCAAAAATAGTATTATAGTTGGATATTTTAACACTACAATGCATTTGAGGGGGAAAAAAGGGGGTTACATTGTTAGGGATCCATCAAGGGAAAATATGGAGGATTTAATTTTCGCTCTGGACTTGATTGATGTTCCCCTAATCAAGGGAAAGTTTACTTGGAATAATAGGAGAGCTGGTCCAAGGAGCATTGCGGCCAGGTTGGATCATTTTCTCATTAGAAGCTCATTTTCATCCCTTCCTGAATCGTTCTCTTCTTCAATAATTCCTTGGGCCTACTCGGATCACCCTCCTATCTCTCTCTACTTTGTAAAGGAAGAAAATTTGGGGCCTATCCCCTTTGGATGGAGAAGCCAAATTCTTCCATTTGTTTCTCACACCTGGAGTCAATGGATTTTTGGTTCACCTTTTCATATTTGGAAACAAAAACTCAAATTAACTAAAGCTGCAATAAAAATCTGGGTTAAATATTCAATCTGCTCTCCTAATATAGTACTTGAGAATCGGAGGAAGTTGAAATAAATACAAGACGGGATTGAGAGTCATGTTGTGTTGTCGAAGCTCTTAAAACAAGAACAAATTGTCTATAAAAATTATATAAATTCCTTGAAAGATGAATATTCCATGTGGAGGTTGAATTCTAGATGTTTGTGGCTTCAAGTTGGGGATAAAAACACATTATTTTTTCATAGGCAGGCCAAAGCTAGGAAATGGCGCAATAAGGTGGAAGAAATCAAAACACAATCTGGAGAAGTAGTATCATATTTCGAGGAGATTAAAAATTTGGCCTCCTTGTATTATAGCAAGTTATACATAGAAGAAGGAGATATGGATGAGGTGTTATGTGAGCAATTTATATCTCATGTAGCTTCGAAAATAACAGAGGAAGACAATATGGAATTGAATAAGCCAATCACAGAAGAGGAAATTGTTGAAGCCATCAATCAATTTAACCTTGATAAAGCTCCAAGTCTAGATGGTTTCAACATTCATTTTTTTAAAGATGTTGTTCCATTATCAAGTTTAACTTCATTCGGATGCTCCAATATGTGCATAAACCGTCACGATTTGGGGGATCCACAAACTCTTTTTTTTTCCTTGCTTCCAAAAGAAAAAGATGCCTCTTCATTTGATAGATTCTACCCCATATCTCTATGTAATGTCTCATACAAAATTATGGTGGAGATCATTGCAAACGCGCTGAAACATTTTCTAAGTACTATGATCCTTCCAAATCAAGGGGGTTTCGTTGAAAATAGAAAAATTTGGGACAATATCATTTTGGTCCAAGAGGCCATCCATTCTAGCTACAATTGAGGGGGGGAATGTATGATTATTAAAATTGATATAGCAAATGCATTTGATGGAGTAAAGCACAGTTTTTTCAAGACAGTATTGGAGAAATTTGGCTTCAACTAGTCTTTCATTTATTGGATTGGTGCATGCATTAGTAATCCCTAGATTGCTCCTTTGGTTAATGGAAGGTCAGTGCCCTTCTTCAAATATTCTCGGGGGCTTAGACAGGGTTGTCCTCTCTCTCCCTGTATTTATGTTCTTTTGGTTGAAGCACCTAATATTGTAGATTTTAACCTTGTACAATATTTTACTGCAAATAAATTTTCAATAAAAGAACAGAAAATATACAATGGAAAATACACACATTACACAAAGATTTTTCCCCTGGAAACCCATACCAGGAAAACCAGCATTTTCTATATTCATTCATAATGATACATTGTTTACAATACAATATACATATAGGATCCAGTGGCATCCAAAACCCTAACCCAATGACCTGGATTAGTCAACAACCCTAATTCCTTAACTAGAAATAGAAAACCATCAGCAAAAATCATGTGCCGAAAAACTACCCAATGATGGACATGAAAATTGAGGCGACACGAAAAATGAGACACTATGCGACATGTTTCCCGAGGCAAAACAAAATCTCCTCGAACCCCCCTGCATGCCCGACACAACGTAGAAGACACTAGAGATAGTCATGCAAAGAATATAACACATACCCAACAAATATAATATTAGAATGGGAGTGTTTCTCAAGAGAAATCATTGGGATTTGCATCACCAGAGGTGTTAAAATAATCAATCATTCTTAATTTGTAGATGATACCTTGTTGATGGGAGGCGCTTCCAAGATCAATGACGGGAGATTTAAACTGGTGTTGGATTAGTTCACTTAGATTTATGGAGGATTAATAAACAAGAACAAGAGTCAGATATATGCTTGGAATATTAATGCTCATACTATAATAGGAATAGCACACATTTTTCAATTCCCATTCTCAGATGATTGGAAAACTTTTAAATATATGAGTATGTCGATCTGTTTGAAATCACTTCCAGGTGAATCCCGACATGTTATTTTGCAGAAAATAAAAAAGAAATTTGAAAGTTGGGGTGCTTTCTGGCTTAGTCCAATGGGTAGACTGGTGCTTATCAAATCAGTGTTGTCCTCGCTTCCTATTTTTCAATTTTCATCCCTATTGGCTCCTATGAGAATTAAAAAATCATTGGCCCAGGTCATTCTAAAATTTTTATGGCAAGGAGGCATATCCAACACTAAAATATTTCACTTGGAGAACTAGAATTTGATTAAGTTAGCTTAGGATCATGGGGGCCTTGGAGTTATAGATCTCGAATTGATGAATATAGTTATTGGCTCAAAAATATTATGGTGAATGGTGGTGAGGAAAAATGAATGGTGGAAAAGAGCCTTGCTGAAGAAATATTTTTCGGGGGAAAGAAGAAGATGCCTTGATGATCCCCCAGGTAGGAAGTTTGGTTCTCCTATCTGGAAGTTTCTTTGGGCTTCCCTCCCTTTTATACAACATTCTCTCTTTTGGGTCCCAAGAAATGGGAAACTTATTAACATCTGGAATGACGGGATTCTGGGCTCCTGCCCTCTTTGTCGGGATCCCACTTTTGACACTCTCATGCAATGGATGTTGACATAGGAAGAGCACACGTTATTTGATATTTCTGAATGGAATACTAATGGTGCTTGGCAGGGTTGGAATTTGGGATCTCTTGCCCCCACCTTGGCCACCAGGGCCAAAACCCTTTTCTTGTTCTTAAATGGGTTGCCCCGATCCATTTCCAGGCTCAAGATAGTAGAAATTGGGGAACAGTTAGATATTCAATAAAGGAAGGGTATAGAGTTTTGTTGCTACAAAACACTCTCCTAGCAAAATCCATTATGTGGAGGAATATTTAGAGCAATGATGGGCTTCCAAAAATAAATATATTCTATTGGATTCTCGCCCAAGGCAAGCTTATTACAAGAGAAAATCTAATTAAAAGACGCTTTCAGGGACCCTTTCATTGTGTCTTATGCGAGAAAAACTTGGAAACAACTCATCATTTATTCTTGGATTGTGAATTATCCAAAAGGGTTTAGAAATTAGTGTATGAGGAATTGTTTCATAAGATACCATGGTCGTCCAATATTAAAACTTTGTTGGGAAAGTGGGGGAACTATTATCAAGGATCCTTCCATGGCAAGTCTATGTTCCAAAGAGTGTGGAAGGATTCTCTTAAATATGTGTGTTGGAAAATATTGTAAGTGTTAAACTGTGAAGTAAAGCAATGCATATAGATTCTTAAGCAAAACATAAATTAATCAATGGCTCATTCACATAGTACACAGAGATTTATACCGAAAACCCTCAACCGGGAAAACCTTTCTTATATTCATTATATCGAATTTCACCATTCACCATACAATATATATACAATGTTTTTAGGTATTCCATAGATACCAAAACCCTAATCCCTTAATCCGGGATTAATTTAGAAAACCGCTAAAAATAGCAAAAACCGCCCAAAAAAAAAAATCGGGGTGTTGCCCCGAGCTATTGCACGTAACCAGGGGGGGCATACCTGGCTCCCCCTGGGACCCCCCTAGGAAGCGCCCGGCGCACACAACACATAGAGCACTGCTAGAGGGATTTTCAAACGCAATTGTCGAACCGGACGCGCCCACACACACACATGCAAAGAATATAACATATACCCAACAAATATGACTCGCGAGAAACAGAGTTGTTTTTAAAAATAAGCATTCAACCTCTAGCTCTGTGGTAGTGCATTCTTTGGGACAACTGGTTGAATACTTCAACTCAAAAATAATCAGGGTGGAGGAACAACAGACTTTGGACACACGAGAAGAATCCTATATGTCTCGACTAAATATATTTATCACATTAAGAGCCAAATCCCTTAAGAGTTCATGTTGGAAGCTTCATTCTCCTTCAATGGACTTTCAATCTTGGCTTTCTTCCTAATCAGTTTTTACCTTGTGTTTTGATGGGGCATCAAAAGGAAATCTAGGGTAGGCAGGTGTAAGAGGGGTGTTTTATGGCCCTAGAGGAAATAGAGAATTGGAATTTTATTCGAATATTGATATCACCTCAAATAACAAGGTCGAAGCCTATGCAGTATATCGACAGGTGCAATTGGCAAAGCAGAGAGAATTTTTCAATTTAAACATAGTGGGGAATTCCAAAAATACTATTAGATACTTCGTTACAGGATCTTCTCCAAAAGACGTTGGTTTAAAATTTTTCGTTGAGCACATCAGGATCTCCTTAATAAATCTCAATGTTCAATTCTTCCATGTTTATCTCCAAACCAACACGGAAGCGGATGCAATGGTGAATAAAGCCATAGGATTAGACCTGGTCTCTTGGGGGTCGACACCCCCCGGTAATTGAAATGGTTTGGCATATGGGTGGGGTCACCTTAGACCATGTGGATATTGTCTTCCCTCCATGTGGAGGCAGCGTGCATGAGGCAAGGCATTGTCTTATCATGCATTTAAAGAAAGGACATGTCATTAGTAGACATAGTGGGATAAACACTATGGATCTTGGGAGGAAGCGATGCACAGAGAGGATGGTATGATCCCGATAAATCTTCATTCCCAATTTTATGGATCCAATTCAGGAAGGGAGAGCAGAAATTATGTGTAACATCCTACTCTTGTGCACACCTGATATGAATTATTCTTTAAGGACACTTGCATGCAAGTGATCCGATTCATTATATGATTGATTGCTTCGCTTATGGATTCTTATGAGGAGACTGTGGATTATGATGTTATGTTATGTTATTTATGTATAGACAGGTAATATTGACTATTTTCTCCTGTGAGTGCAGGAATTTTGACCGATTGAGGATTTTGATGGCATCGATGGGCCTCCTTGGACTCTGGATCAAGTCAGGGAGTGGACTGTATATAGTTTGAGCATTTCTGTTATTTCATATGTGACATATGACAGGGTATATTATGATGTTGTTTATGGATCGTTGAGATGTTTCGTTGATGGATGCAGGTTGACGATTGCTTGCTAATCAAACTCGCATTTGGAGTAAAGGGGTCATGCATGACAACCAGAGATATTGAGGGAGAGGTGTGGCAGTAGCCCTGCCAGAGCCTACTAGCACTCTTGTTGTGGCTCGAACTGTAGGTTAACAATTACCTATTTCAAGAAATCCACGATGTCGTGAGGGAAGACTAAGACAATCGCTCATGAAGATTATAAAGGACGCGCAATAAGGTAGGTTCCTTATTCCTTAGAGGCCCTTAGTGTCCCACAAGGCCTCCTGAAGGAGTATTGACTCCAAGGGTTGGACGTCTACCAAAATCAGTGAAAATGTGAGTGGCACCCTTGGAGCATGTAGTGTGTCTTGAAGGGCACGTCGCCTAAATGAAACTTGAATGAAGGCGAGTGGCACCCTTGGAGCACGTACTGCGCCTTGAAAGGCACATCGCATAAATGAAACTTGAGTGAAGGAGAGTGGCACCCTTGGAGCACGTTGTGCGTCTTGAATAGCATGTCGTGGTTTTTAACACTGGTGAGTCAATGAAACTAGATACCTAGAGAACAATATCTCATTTTGACTTGGTCATCCGTAAAATAAATGTTGTATGAGTAAAGTTTAATAATCATAAAATTTCCCTTAAAAGCGATTTTTGCTAAGCCTAGTTGAATTTAGAGCATAGATCTAATTGGCGTGTAAGGACTAAAACTAATTAATCAATTAATAAAGGGGGGATGAATAAAAATCAATTTAAAATTTAAAGGAGAAAGAATTTATCAAAAATTTAATTGTTGGTTATGTGCAAAACTTGCTAATTTAGAACTTAGACAAAAAGGGGAAAATTAAATGCAAAAGGAATGTGGAACATAGAAGGAAATCTAGTCTAGAGAACTTTCCAAATTAGAACTCAACTAAGCTTTAAGAAAGGCGTTCATTAAAGGAATGTGAGGGAATAAAGGGACATCAAGGAGCGTTTTTAGGAATGCTTTTAGGTGGGTAAGGGAAATTGGAAAATTAATTTAATTAATTAAATGAAATTCTGGTGCAACTAAGGGATCAGGTGACAAGTGTACGGGGAAGCATTTTTCCTAATTAATTTTTAATAAAACGAATTTAATGTGGAAATGGAAATGTCACTAAGAAGAACTCTATAAAATAAATGGGGGATAAGGGGAATGGATCACCATTGGTATGTGTAAGGTTATGTTGTCGTATTTTTCTCTTGGCTAATTTTTCTTGTGGGAGTTGGGATACCCATCTCGAATAGAGAGTGGTAGCTCAACCTTGCGAGGAGAGTTGGGAGCTAGCTTATTCTCTAATTTGTGTGTATGGCCGCTTTGCGACTCGGGGGGATTAGGGAGAAGAAGAGTACCCTAGCATTGGTTGGGAGGTACCAGTGAGGTCTCAGCAGTTAGAAAACAAGAGTTGGACGGAGCGTAAGCGCGGGACAGCAACATCGGATTCGTCTCCTTCGCTTATGGTACACATGTCTAAATTTCACAATTGTAAAGTAGTTTAATTTTGTATGTGTATTTACACTTAGATGGAATGTGGTAATGGTTTTCTGGATCTGTGTGTGTAAATTTAGGGGTTCCTTGCCCCTTTCTTTTGCTACATGTACCCTTTCCCAGCTAGATTGCATCCACTTTCGAAATTTTGTTTTGGGGTTTTAAATCTTTGAGATTGTTGGCCCTTTTCCACTTCAAACTCTGTGTTTTCCCTCCTTGACAGCAAATTTACCTTTTTGCTCAGCGAAGGTATCCCACATTTTTCCTTTACTGTTGTTGCACCAGGCAAAAGCATTTAAAAACCCCATTGGTGTCTATGGGCCTTGTTTTTAATCTGCATCTTGGTTTTCATATCTCTGTGTTTGCGTGGTTTAATCTATCCATACCCAGCCATTATTTTGGGTTCCCTACGCCTCTAGAGGGGAGTCCTTCTCTGCAACCCTCCCACTTTTATCTTCTGTCAATTATTCTCCAGTCTTTCTTCCAAGTTCAGCCTTTAGTTTTGTGCCAGTGATTGGTGGTCACTTCACTTGGATTTACTTTTCAGTCTCTACGATTTGGGGACCCATGAAACTCATCCTTTAGTTTTTTCCCTGAGTGTGAGAGGAGGAGAGCCTGGGCGTTGTTGTTTTCTTCTCTCTTACCCAGTAACTCGTGGATTCCCTACGTGCGTTACTGGAGGAGTCTAGCGTTGTTTTTTTTGTTCTTTCCCAGCTTTAAAAACTCGTGATTGCCCAGTGCGTGTGCTACTGTTGGAGACCAGGCGTTGTTACTTTTGGTTCTTTCCCAGCTTTAAAATTTTTGAATGCCTACGTATGAGCTGAGGAAGAATACTACAAATCGACAGTCGTTATATCTCTGAGTGTGATAGTATTTCCCTCTGCGAAGTTGAAGGTTTCCTTAGCGAATTTGGTGGTCACCTAACTCAACACCGTCTGTTATTTTCTCAGCGACCTGGCGTCCACCTTCTCTGCGTTCAGTTTGACTAGGATATGGTTCCCTTGGATTCACCTCTGTCTTTAATGGTCTCAGATTTCTATTTCCGTGGTGGAGATTCCCAAATTTTCTCCTTACGTTTGTTCTCACAACCTTTAATGACATTGACACCTGGCACTTGTTATTTTCTCTCGTTGATTTGGCTGCATTCTTTGTGTTTGGGTCCTCAGCCTCCCCTCAACTTTCCTTTACTGTTGAAAACCCAATTAATAACTACGATCATCATCCCTTTTTAACCCGTAGGTCCCTTGTATGTGGCTGAGTGAATGCCAAATTTAAATTCAATTTATAACTATGTTGAATTTATATTCTCGTTAAAATTTAATTCAGTTTACAATTATACTTAGAAATATAAATTGTTACAATTATAATTTAGTTATAAAAGATCTTTTTTAATTTTAATAAGACTTAAATGAGAGTTGATAAGTCTAAATTTCTTTAGTTCCCTTAACGATTCTTAAGGAAGATTAGTGCTAGATCTTGGGAGCTCTTAATAAATGATTAGTGCAGCTTCTCCTTACACCCTTAGTGCAGCTTCTCAATTTCTTTAGTTCCCTTAATGATTCTTAAGGAAGATTAGTGCTAGATCTTGGGAGCTCTTAATAAATGATTAGTGCAGCATCTCCTTACACCCCTAGAAGATATCCTAATATATATTGAATGTTTAAGATAATAAAGGGTCATCATCATTGCTAGTTTATTTTCCTTACACTTGGTTGTAGTTGAGTACACTTTAGTGTTGTTAATTTAGATTTGTGGATGCTAAGAAAGGTAGAATTATATCCATAAACATACATATTCACCACTCATTTTGGAGCTTATTCTTGGAGAAGCTAGATACATGTTAGCGTAATAAGAAATTGTTATTTTTATTTTTCATGTCTTCATTATTATAATTGATTATGATTCATGAATGATGTTCTTCACGTGAAGGAATTTAGTTGCTATGATTGCTTTATTTAACAATGAAGATAACAAAAGTGACATTCTGAAAAAGTGAGAATGATAAAAATAATAAAATATATAATGGAATTTTAATTCTCATGTTAAGGAAGGTTTACTGCTCTTACTTTCTAATATATTAAAAGAATCCATTGTAATGTGTTTAAGTTTTAATATTAATAGCATTATATATAATAAATATATTATGGTAATAATTATTGAATATGATTATTATTCAAGTATCATAGTAATAATGAGGAATGTGTATTAATTAGATTTTATTTTGTTATCTAGATATATTGATGCAAGAACATTATGTTACTTAGATTCTATTTCGCCACTTATATATGTTGATATATGATTGTTTTTTTTTATTTAGAAATTATTTCTCCACTAATCTATGTTGAGGCTTGATCGTTTAATATTGAATTCCCTTGCACTTTGGTTTATGTTGAAGAAAAGGTATTTAGATTGTTTGCACTATGGGATAAGTTGATGTAAAATGTTTACGCTTTATTTTGCTAGCACACTTGTCACGATATTGTTGTATGATGTCTTTATGATTGAATTAATTGTGTGTATTGATCGATAAGTGAATATGTTAATCTAGCAAATGGATCATGTGCTTACCTTGAAAATAATGTTGATTATTGTAATCTGATGATTGATTTAATCATGCATTGGAGGTTAAGTAGATCTTGGTTGTGCCTTAAAAAATTAATAAGTAGATTATTTGTGTCTTGGCATATGTCATTGTTTGATTGATTTTGTAATTAAGTTCTCTTGCGCCATGGAAATTTTATGTTACATGTTGGTTTATTAGAATGCTATTGTGCCTTGATGATCGTTGATGATGTTATTTAGCTTAGTCGGCTTGGACTTGGTTGTGTCGGGTGGGATGTAGAGACCTCCTTGTTCCTCAAAACAATCGCCAGCCCTGAGACCTTAAATGGTCAAAATCGATGGGAACTTGGGCTTGAGCATTGCTTATGTGTCCTGGAAGTCCTAACCTTGCAGGGTAGGTTGGGAGGGTAGTATATTATGTTTTCTGGTGATTATATTTATGATTTTTATGATTTGTTATGGTATCGTATGTTTTCCTAGTAATATCTTATTGATGGTCCTTATGAGATGCGTTGAATGTTTGGAAATTGTACTTTCTGCATCGTCATTAATTGTAGAATGAAATGATGTTGAGCTATTGTTAATTAATGTGTTAACACATCGATGTGTGTGTCGTGGTTCATGATGAAGATGTGTCTTCTTGTGTCGTAATGGATGGTTAATGCATTGACATGTTTAGTTAATTCATGTGAAGTTGTGTCAATGATGTCGCTTTTTATTATGATGTTTTAATTTCCTAACGCAGTAATAAAAAAAAAACACCTGTTATACGTCGCTTTTGTTTTCATAATGGCGGGGGTCGTTACATATGGTATCAGAGCGGTTTCAACCCGCGACTTGGGAACACTACGCCTTCCACTATATAAATGCATGATTATGATTTATCGCTAATTAAATTGATTTGTATTCGTGTAGGTAATCATGGTTAGAGGACATCACAGAGGCAGAAGATGTGGTGCTAGGGGAGGAAGCACGACGCCTCTAGTAGCATCCTCGCCCAAGGGGTCTAACCCCTAAGGATAATAACAAGTCATCGGACGGGAGCAGATAGTTGGGGGAGATGTGGTTGGGTTGATGAGGTCCTTTTAGAGGATGTTAGAGGCCCTGATTATCTATTTGGATAGAGATGAGACCAGGGTGTCGGTACCCCCTGAGCGTCCATCGCACGCCCTAGTCGATATTGGTAGAGTTCACCGAGAACTCGAGAAGGTCAAGTTTATCGAGTTCTTTGGTGCCATTGACGGCGCAGTCGTCGAGGATGGTTGGAGAATATGGCGATGTGTTTTTCACTTCATGACTATGCCTCCAAAATGAAGGTATGCATGGCGGTCTTTCAGCTGAAGGGGAGCACTCTTTTATGGTGGAAGACGCTCCTGCAGCAACTGAACAAGGTCTTTGAAGACGTGTCATGGAAACTATTCGAGGAGTGGTTCTGGGAGAGGTATTTGTCTGAGGAATTCATTGAGCGTCAGCTCAATGAGTTCAATGCCTTATGACAAGGTGGTTGTACAGTGCCTAAGTACAAGGCTCATTTCATGGAGATGCTTCAGTATTCTCTACATATGAACATCGAGAAGCTTAAGGTCAACAAGTTTGTATTTGGCCTTAATGTCAAAATCCATGCAAAAGTGAGAATTTTAATGCTTCAAACATTGCACGATGTTGTCCAGAAAGCCCTCATAGATGAGGAGTATCTCATCAGCGGGGGTCAGAGTAGGACTCTGGCGAGACCGATGGGACAGGCGACACCTAGTGCGCAGGACCATCAAACACCAATTAAACATCCACCAGGGTATCGAGGCACTCTGAGAGGATCCACATTCACTACACCATGAAAACTAGTGCCTCAATAGTGGACTCCCTATAGAGGACCTCAGCACCAGCACCAGCGACGTCCACAGCAGCTGCAGTTTAGGCATGTTCATCATAAAAGACCAAGGTTTCAGGGTGGTGGGTCGTCAGCTTCACTTTAGGGACTAGGAGTACTGGGTTGAAGACCGGATGTGGACATCTGGAGAGCCACATTACTAACTTGATTGTTTGGTTGAGAGGGCCAGAGAAGTCGGGTCAGCTGGGCACACTACCGTAGGAGATTTGGGCAAGGCCCATCGGATTCATGCAATGGTGAATAACCGCTAGGTCGAGCACCATTCTACTGTGCTTGAGACGTCAGGTACCATCGCTGACCAAACCTTTAGTATTTTGATAGATTCATGTGCTACATAGTGATATATTTTTGGTGCAGCGCTAAAAATAATTAAGGTAAAGGCAGTCAAAAAGGATGAGTTTAGCTACGTGGAAATGACTTCGGGAGCCAAGCAGAAGGTTGGAGGAAAGGTTACGGGTTTTAGCCTTAACCTGAGAGATTTTGTAACAAAGGCCAACCTGTACGTCATGATCTTATGATCGGTATGGACTGGTTCGAATTGCATGAGGCGATACTCCACTGTAAGACAAAACGGTTGAGTTTGGTCGATGATGAGGGACATAGACAAGTGGTTGTAGGAAGAAACCAGGGGGTTTCCCTAAGGTTTATCTCTTCCCTACAACTACGGAAGAGCATGCACAAAGGATGCAAGCTATACGCGATCCTTGCATTGAACGAAAAGGGCGTGGCGGAAGGACTAGAAAACCTTCTGGTAGTACGAGAATTTGTGGACGTCTACCCCGAGGAGTTACCAGGGTTTTCGCCTGAGAGGAAATTGGAATTTACCATCGACCTAAAACCGGGAATTGAACTGATATAAAGAACTCCTTATCGGATGTTGACCCCTAAGTTACAGGAGTTGAAAATGAAATTGAAAGAGTTGTCGGATCTAGGAATTATACATCCAAGTGTGTCACCATGGGGTGCGCCTGTTATTTTCATACGGAAGAAGGATGGGTCGTGGAGACTATGCATTGACTACCATCAATTGAACAAGGCAACGATCAAGAACTAGTATATGTTTCCAAGGATAGACGATCTGTTTGATCAAATGAAGGGCATGATGGTGTTTTCAAAGATCGACTTGAGATCAGGGTATCACCAGTTACGGATCAAGGAGGAAGACATTCCTAAGACCACCTTTAAGATGAGGTTTGGACATTACGAGTTTATTGTTTTACCGTTTGGACTGACAAATGCCCCAGGGGTATTCATGAGATTGATGAATGGGGTGTTCCATGAATACTTGGACAAGTTTGTTTAAGTATTCATTGACGATATTTTGATATATTCTCGAATGATGGAAGAACATGACGAACATTTGCGCTTGGTACTACAGTGTCTAAGAGAGAACAAATTATTTGGGAAACTGTCAAAATGCTCATTTTATCAATCAAAGATTCATTACTTAGGGCATGTCATCTTCGGTGAAGGTATCGTTGTGGATGCAGCAAAGGTAGAGGTTATCATGGAATGGCATGCACTGAAGAAACTCCCAAAAGTGCATAGCTTCATGGGTTTAGCAGGATATTATCGACGGTTCGTCGAGGGTTTCTCGAAGATAGAAAATCCAATTACGAAATTGTACAAGAAAAACAAGAAGTTTGTATGGACCGAGAAATGCGCAGAAGTGTTTCAACGTCTCAAGGAGCTGTTGACGATGACACCAATACTAAAACTCCCTGACATGGATGAGGACTTATTGGTATGCATTGATGCATCCAAGGAAGGATTAGGCAGAGTCTTGATGCAGGACGGTCAAGTGATCGCTTACATCTCGAGAAAGTTAAGAAAGCATTGGGAGAACTATGCAACGCACGACTTGGAGTTGTTAGCCATTGTGTATTCCTTGAGAGTGTCAAGACACTACCTTATTGGACGAAAATTCGAACTAAAAATGGACCATTGTGGTTTACAACACATTTTTACACAAAGCAACTTGAACGCGCAACAAAGGCGTTGGTCGGAACTACTTAGCGAGTGTGATTTCGAGATTACCTACATAAAAGGAACTGTGAACAGAGTGGTTAATGCGTTGAGTCGATGACCATGCATATTTTTAGTAATACCTCTTTAGACGAATCTACGTGAAAATATTCTAACTTTACAGCGCGACAACAACTTGTATAAAGAGGTTAAGGAATTTCGGACAAAACACCATGTTGGTACCGAAAATTGAGGGATTCATTGTGGAAAATGAAGGATTAATGAGATATAATAACTGGATTTACGTACCGCCCAACGACAAGTTGAGAAGTTTGATCTTAAATGAAGCTCATAGAGCAGTGTACATGGCTCATCGAGGAGTCACGAAGATGAGGGTGTTAGCAATCTGTAAATTTTGTCTGGCTGAATAGACAAACGATAGAGGTAACTGATTCAACCTACTTTAGAGATTAGGCACTAGCCTACTCAACTCAGAGAAGGATCTCTCGTGTCACTTGATATATCTATAGCAATCGGTGGCTAGATTTGGTTTGTTTTGGGGGGTATTATGAAGTTGTTGAAGAAGTGGGGGGTAACATTTGGGCTATGGAGTCAGAAATAAATAATGCAGTAGCATGTCATTAGAACTTATCTAGAGGAGAAAGGCTAAGTGAGGCAATGAGTCTAAGTTTTCAAATTGAAATTTGCATGGCAAAGAGGAAAAAGGAAAACACATGACTGCTTCAGAGCATATTAAAATGAATTCTGAAATAGTTGAGAAGAGAAATCACATGAATTTAAATTGCTAAGTCTAGAGCATCTTCAAACGAATTCCAAACCTTTAATTCTCCAATTTAAAAGAGGAAGTTGCAAATGGAATTTTAAAGACACAAGAAATACACACTATGAAAGAAGACAGAACTCATATCACAGCCAATTAGAATCTTTTCATAAACAGTTCAAAAAAAATTCTTTTGCATCATATATTCAGTTTAGCTCCATGATTTTACAAAGTCTACTTGCAATGAGGGAAGGCCCCCTCCTCATCTCATTCTTTCTATATCCTCAAGATTATATATATATATATAGGAGTTTCTTATGGAATTCAAAACGATTAAACTTCCCCATAATTCTAAAAATAGAGGTCAGTTACAAAAAGAGTAATGTATAACGACAGTTCTCCTATTTTAACGGGATCGTTACGAACAGGTCTGACATATCTTGGGACTTTTCCTTCGACCACCATATGTTCAAAGTTTACTGGAACATACTCAATCCTACCTGAGAATTCATTCCATATTAGTGATTTCCTCCTTTAGAGTGCTCAACCAGGCCAGTTGATTTTCCCCAACTCTCTCGATCGCCTCAGCTCTGATTTTTGTTTTCTGTCATTTGCTCCACTTCTTCTTCACTGCTCGCTTATAGAGTTCGTCCGTGTTTCCATTGATTATTAGGTCCCTCGTAACAGGATTTAATCTGAACCCTGATTCTAGTTCAGTCACAGGGTCAGTATGGAATTTGGTTGCTAATATATGTGCAACCAACCTTTCTTTCTTACTCATTGATAATCTTGCTATGTTCTTTGAAAACCCTGCTATATTGGATATTGTTTGATTGGTTGTGTCCATGTCTTCCAACGTTGCAGAGACCACGATTTTGTTTTCCTTAACTCTACAGAACTCAGGAAATCGATCCAGCTTGAGATTACTTCACTTATGAATGAGACGATGATTGCCCGAAGTAGAATAATGCCACCCATATTTGAAGACCGGTAGTCCTCGAGTCCTAATCATGAATTACTGACATGAATACTTTCAATTACGTTGGTTTTCCACGCTTCACCAATCTATTTCGAATGATGAGCTTTTGAGTTAGTTATACGACGACGTTCACTTGACATTTTCAGACGGGAAGTACCTGAACGAGTGATGTGAGGTGATTTGACTAGTCGTCACCTTCCCCCACACGAATTGTTGATTTGACATATTAGACCACGTGACATCAGGGCTTTTGGGAAAATGGTTTTAGGCAGACTGCTTCTTGCCCCGATGTACTTATGAGGGTGCCATGCGTCCACTAATAAAACCATAGTAGTTTTCCCTAACCTACCCTCGCATAATTAAATTCTGTGCTATTTCTTCGCTCGATATGGGTCTCGACTGTTGATCTGGGTTGCTTCAAGATCAACGGTCCGTCGGATCCTCTCCTTTGCGCTCCCGCTATATTTTTCCACATGCCGCCACATATGACTTAGACCTCCAAATCGCGCCATGTCTCTACATCGCTTTAGTCACCCGCTAAATCTGATACTCGAATTTCAAGTGTAATTGTTATGGTGATAACATAGGCTCCAATTGGGGATGTTATCCTCCCTGTGAGACAGCAAAGAACTGTAGACCCGGTGCCTTCTTCGTTGGGCCACTTTCAAAACATGTGCGTGTATCCTGTTACATCTTGGACACTAAACGTCAAATCTTAAAACCGGACTTTGCAAACTGCTCTCAACTGGATACTGAACGTTGAATACACCGCTAAAATCTGACTATACACAATACTGGAAATCCAAACTAAAACATGCTTGACCAACAAGCTTATTCTCACACTCCTACCTACTCTGACTACTTAAATGAACTGCCCATCAAATAAAATCAAAATGCCAATGCAAATATGCAAGAATTTTATCCACTGTTTGTTTACTTTGCACAAGCTTGCTCCAAATCCTGCTTACTGATAATTCATTCAAAAATTCATCCATAAACCCAAATCTCAAAAATTTAAAAACATTTGGATTGTTCATTTCCTCCAACAGGATTGCAAACGAATCTTCTAAAATATGCACAAAACAATCATGTTTCACTCCTTCCACTGCATTTTTACTTTCAAGTGATTCAACTTGTTGACTTCTATTGAAAAATTGACAGATTTGTTGAGAAGTCTGGTAGTAAGAATTTGAGTCATAAGGTGACCATGGTTGGAGAACATCATCTGGTGTAAAAAGACTCATATTTGATACAGACATTGATTTATTGCAGTCCACTATTATTCGCAAATTCTGATTGTAAAACCTTTCCAGATAATGTGTCTTGGGATCATGAATTATATGAAAGAACGTTTCCTTTTCAGGAGTCGAGACATAAGAGCAAGCTTTCTCTACAAGAGTTTTTTCGTTGCTTGGAGTCTCCATAGGTGAAGTTTCAAAATCTTCATCCATGTCTAGGTCACTTAGAAATAGGATCACTACGTCATTTTCAAGGGAAGAAAGGCAACCTTGAAATACTTTGTCTTACTCGAAATACTGTTGAACATCTACATTAGTCTCAGGAGAAGTAAAATGACTTTTAACAACAATTTTTTGATCAGCTTTTTCTTTGATCTGGTGGTTAAGAACAGGTTGTAACTCCGAATTGGAATATACTTTCAAGTAATCGGCTATATGATCATTTAGTGCATGTGTGTGTTGTTGGTCATCCTTACTGATAACAATTTCCTCATGTGAAGCAGTGCTACTGTGAATGAAGTCAAACTTCCATGTTTCTTCTGTTACATCATGATTTTCTTTCAACCATTCAAAGGAAGAAAAACGCAATGGAAGATAATCTCCATTTGCAAGTTTACTTCTCTCATCATTCCTGGAGGATTTATGACTTGAGACAGTGCAAACAATTTGTTTTATCAGTTCGAAAGATGAAAAACACAATGGCAAGGTCCTTTTAACTGAATTCAAACTTTCTCCAATTTCTTCATTGTTGTCGTAGGCACGTTTTTCAATATCTTTGGATTGTCGAACATACTCTTTTTCGGCTTTATCTTCGACCAATGGTTTCACTTTTGAACTTACGAGATCTTCTACACAAAAAGTAATAGGGACATCAAACACCTGAGAAGAGTGTTGCAATATCTTGTCAATTTGTTTCATTTGTTTAGTGTGATTTTGCATCAACACAAATCGTTTGTCTCAATAATGACCTCAGAATTTTCTTTCAACAATTTAAATGCAGCAAAGCATAAAGGTAGATAATTCTCTTCAGTTGATCCAACACTTTTATCTTTGTAATTGTGATGCACGGGTTGATTTATCTCACTATGTTGCTGAAAAAGAATGTCTTCAACATCACAATCATCCTCATATTTTTCATATACAGACAAATCAGCCACATAGACGATGTCATCTAACAAGAACAAACTGGGAACATCAACCTATTCTTCAACAAACTAATTTGTAAAATCATCTTCTTGACCGTCTACAAACGAATACATAAAACAATCAGCCCTTTGCTTATCATGAGATGGATCAGCACCCCCTCTTTCAACAGGTGGATTATAATTTTTTGCAGAATCATTGGCATTGGAAACTTCAAGAGGACCTATGGTATTGTCAATTCTATGCTCAGGATCCCAATCAACCCTTTTCTTCTCATATTCACTTTCATGTTCTTGAGCATTCGATCCCTCATTTTGAATCTGTTTACATGCTTGCATGTTGTGTTGAATGTCCTGAGCGTCATTGAACATTTTTTCTAAGGACTTGGGTCTTCTTTCCATCAGGAGGAAAGACGAATCTGGATGGAGAGTAGTTGCATAATGGAGCATGGCAACAGCTTCAGTGGGTTGAATTGCTTTGGACAAATTGTGATAGATACTTGAAAACCTTCTACTGAATATAGAAATAGTTTCATTGCCCTGCTTTTTTAAAGCATGGAACTCTCTAAGGTGTAGATCCAAAGATTTCTTCTTGCCCCAAAACCTTAAAAAGACATATTTCAATTCCTCCCACGAGCTAATTGTCTCTGGATGCAAATGATTAAACCAGTCTTTGGTGTCTCCGTTCAAGGATTGAAAGAATTCTTTCATACAAACATCATCATGGTCAATCTCAAACAAATCTAGAAAATGTGCAAACCCTTGGATGTGTTTTTCAGCTGAGATGGTATTAGGTTCCCCATCAAACATAGGTAGGTACTTATAGTACTCAGGAGGAAAATAATGAAGGACTTGAGGTAGCTTCAAGGGTTTGTATCTATGTTGAATCTTGGAGGACGTTGGATTAAGTATAGGAGCTGAAATACTAGTCTTGGATTCATGAGGCTCATCGTTATGGTCCTCACATGGCTTAGATGGAATATTTTTATCAAGGCCAATGATAAACTGAGGGGACATTTGTGTAAATTCAAGAGGGGGATATATAATTTCTAGATTGTCATGGTCATCATTTGGATGCAATAAGTAAAGAAGAACTTGTCTAGCATTTCCAAGAAAGGACCAAAGGTAGCTTATAACAAATAGTAAAATGACTTGGAAAAAATCTCATTTTAAGAATTTGTTTTCTTCCATAATTATTTTTCATACCTTTGCCAAAGGGCATCATCTTCCAGTGAATTCTCTGAACTACATTTGAAATTTGAGTGGAGTCGCCAATAATGTTTTGGGATTTGGATTATGCATTGAGAGTGGAGTCGCCATTGATGTTTTGGAAGCTGGATTCTTCTACCAGTGGAATCACCTTCAAACTGATTTTTTGATGTGTGGAGTCACCAAAGAAGGAGTACAGTCAATATGTGCCTAAGTGTCTATTTCTCTCAGACTTTAGAACTCAACCATGTCGTTCTTTCCCAGGGAAAATTTTTCAATTTTGTCCCCGGCAACGGCGCCAGAATGTTAGCACTCTGTAAATTTTGTCTGATTGAATAGACAAACGATAGAGGTAACTGTTACAACCTACTTTAGAGCTGATGCACTAGCCTGCTCAACTCAGAGAGGGCTCTCTTGTGTCACTTGATATATCTATAGCAATCGGTGGCTAGATTTGGTTTGTTTTGGGGGGTATTATGAAGTTGTCGAAGAAGTGGGGGGTAACATTTGGGCTATGGAGTCAGAAGTAAATAATGTAGTAGCAGGTCATTATAACTTATCTAGAGGAGAAAGGCTAAGTGAGGCAATGAGTCTGAGTTTTCAAATTGAAATTTGCATGGCAAAGAGGAAAAAGGAAAACACATAACTGCTTCAGAGCATATTAAAATGAATTCTGAAAAAGTTGAGAAGAGAAATCACATAAATTTAAATTGCTAAGTCTAGAGCATATTTAGATGAATTCCAGACCTTTAATTCTCCAATTTAAAAGAGGAACTTGAAAATGGAATTTTAAAGACACGGGAAACACACACTATGAAAGAAGACAGAACTCATATCACACCCAATTAGAATCTTTTCATAAATAGTTTAAAAAATTTGCTTATGCATCACATATTCAGTTTAGCTCCATGATTTTACAAAGTCTACCTGCAACGAGGGCAGGCCCCATCCTCCTTTCATGCTTTATATATCCTTGAGATGATATATATATATAGAGGATTTACTTGTGGAATTCAAAATGATTAAACTTCCCCATAATTCTAAAAATAGAGGTCAGTTACAAAAAGAGTAATGTATAACGACAGTTATCCTATTTTAACGGGATCGTAAGGAACAGATCTGACATATCTAGGGATTTTTCCTTCAACCACCATATGCCCAAAATTTTCTAGAACATACTCAATCCTACCAGAGAATCATTCCAGCTTGGTGATTTCCTCCTTTAGAGTCCTCAACCGGGCCAGTTGATTTTCACCAATGCTCTTGATCGCCTCAACTCTTATTTATGTTTTCTGTCGTTTTCTCCGCTTCTTCTTCACTGCTCGCTTGTAGAGTTCATCCACGTGTTTGTTGATGATTATTTCCCTCATAACAAGATTTAATCTGACCCCTAATTCTAGTTCAATCGCAGGGTCAGTATGGAATTTGGTTGCTAATATCTGCGCAACCAGCCTTTCTTTCTTACTCATTGATAAGATTTCCATGTTAGTTGAAAACCCTGTTATACTTGATACTGTTTGATTGGATTTGTCCATGTCTTCCAACTTTGTAGAGACCACGATTTTTGTTTTCCTTAACTCTACAGAACTTAGGAAATCAATCCAGCTTAAGATTACTTCGCTTATGAATGAGACGACGATTGCCCAGAGTAGAATAATGCCACCCAGATTTGAAGACTGGTAGTCCTCGAGTCCTAATCATGAATTACTGACTGGATTACTTGTAGGTACGTTGGTTTTCCACACTTCACCAATATATTTTGAATGATGAGATTTTGAGTTAGTTATACGACGATGTTCACTTGACATTTTTGTATGGGAAGTACATGAACGAGCGATGTGAGGTGATTTGAATAGTCGTCACCTTCCCCCACACGAATTGTTGATTTGACATATTAGACCATGTGACATTGGGGCTTTTGGAAAAATGGTTTCAGGAAGACTGATTTTTGCCCCGATGTACTTCTAAGGGCGCCACGCATCCACTAATAAAACCATAGTAGTTTTCCCTGGCCCACCCTTGCATAATTAAATTTCGTGTTATTTCTCCGCCTGATATGGGTCTCGACCATTCATATGGGTTGCTTTAAGATCAAAGGTCCATCGGATCCTCTCCTTTGCGCTCCTGCTATATTTATCCACATGCCACCACATTTGACCTGGACCTCCAAATCGCGCCATGTCTCTACATCACTTTAGTCCCCCGCTAAATCTAAAACTCGGATTTCAAGTGTAATTGTTATGGTGATAACAGAGGGCAAACCTTAAACCCTTATTCTTCTGGAAAGGAATGAAGGCAGACATAGTTAACTATGTGGTGAGATGTCTAGAATTTCAACAAGTGAAGGCTAAACATAGACATCCGGAAAGATTACTACAGCCACACGATATTCCAAAATCGAAATGGGAGTTCATTTCGATGGACTTCATTTTTGGATTGTCGTTGACGGCAAGGAGGCACGACTTGATTTTTGCGGTAGTTGACACTTTGTTGAAGAGTGCACATTTTATCCCTATACGTACAACGTATCAGGCACCTAACATAGCTAGAGTTTTCATCATTAAGATTGTGAGGTTGCATGGCGTGCCTAAGAGGATCATATCCAATCAAGGATCAATGTTTAAAGGACGATTTTGGACTAGTTTCCAAGAGGCCTTGGGAACCCAACTTAACTTTAGTACCACGTGTCATCCAAAGATAGATGGGAAGATAGAACAACTGAACCAAATCTTGGATGATATGTTGCGTATGTACGTTATGGACCAACAAAAGTGTTGGGAGGAGTTCTTGCCACTGGTAGAATTTGCACACAACAACATTTATCAAAGCACCATTAAGATGGTGCCATTCGAGTTCCTTTACGAGCGACCATGTCAGACGCCTTTGAGTTGGGATCAAATTAACGATAGGGTCCTGGTAGGACTAGAAGTGATCCAAGAAATGGAAGAGCAAATGAAAATGATAAGACAAAGGATGAAGGAAGCGCAGGATCAGCAGAAGATTTATGTTGATATGCATCCCACTGACCATAGTTATGAAGTTTGCGATCAAGTCTTCTTGCAGGTGAAACCGCACAAGAGTTCGATGAAGTTTGGAAAGGGTGATAAAATATCTCCTAGGTTCATGGGACCTTTTGAGGTTGTATAAAGGAAGGGGCCTGTGGCCTATCGACTAGCCTTCTTTGATTCTTTGAGGCATATGCACGACGTTTTTCATGTATCTGTCTTGAGACATTATGTTAGTGATCCTACACATGTGATTGACATGATTTATTTGCAAGTATCGGACGAGGGTGCACTCACGGTGGATCCAATTCTCATTTTGGACCATCACATTCGATAGCTACGGCGTCGAACAATCGATCAGGTCAAGGTCCAGTGGGACAATTATAGTCCACACTCGACTACCTAGGAGGACACATATGCTATGCGTCAGAATTTTTTGTTTTTGTTTGATAGCTAGACATTTAGATATTGCCAGATACTTTATTTATGCACTTGTATGCTGTGAAACTCCGGGATGAAGTTTAAAACAAGAGGGGGGGGGTATGTAACATCCCACTCTTGCGCACACCTGATGTGACTTATTATTTGATGACACTTGCATGCAAGTGATCAACTTCATTATATTGATTGATTGCTTCGCTTATGATCAAAAATTCCTTTAGAGCCTCATTACAAGAAGATGATTGCAATGAGGCTCTAAAGGAATTTTTGCAATAAACAGGAATGAAAAAAACCCTAGACATCCAAAAACCTAACCCTAGGAGATGAAGCGCCAAAAGTCATGTGGGCCCCGTTTGGGTAAGTTAGTACATCAACTTCTCGAGGTTGTAACTTTTGCATATGATCTTTGTTTTAGGCACATGATAGCCCGTTGGAAAGGTATCGTCAAGGAGAATCATTTTGGGGGAAACATAGTAGAAACTTCTATGTTTCTCTCTATTTTCCCAAAAAAAAAACGTTGTTTGGGGCCTCAAAACGGCTCCGGAAGTTTTAGAACCCGAAAAACTGCTAAAAATAGTAAATTACCAAAATTGCCAGAAAATTGTTTTGAGCCAGTTGGAAAAGGTGGGTGGCCACCGATATCCACCTGGATCAATCCTCCCTCCTTAGGAATAAATGGTCTCCATTGTGTTGATTTCCCCCATCAAATGAGGAAATTTCTACTGAATTTGGCCTCGGGTGAGACACTTACCTTGGTGCGGGAGTTGTCCTGTTTTGACGACTCGATAAAGTTTGATCATTTGTTGTCTAGTGCCCTTGATCTGTGTGTCCACAATCTGATCATTGGATGCCTATTGTATGTAGTCGGGGTTTATCTCTTTTGGTGTCATTTGTTCTACTACTTCTGAGGTGTCCAATAATGGTGGGAAATAAGGGCGAAGGAGATCCACGTTGAACACTGGGTACAGGCCAAAGAAAGGAGGAATGTTGAGCTCAAAATCATTATCTCCCACGGACTTGGTGATGGTGTATGGCCCATAACAGAGAGGATGAAGCTTCCGATGGGGTCTTGTAAGGTGTTCTTTCTGCAAGTGCAACCAAACATTGTCGCCCACATGAAACTTATGTGGCACCCGATGTTGATCATGGTGATGTTTGTACTTGTCACTGGACTTCTATAGGATATCATGAACTTGTAGGAAGATGTGATGGATCCGCTCAATGAACCGGGTGGCTTTGTCAGCTTTAATTGGAGCAGGATATGAGTCGGTCGAGGTGACCGCAAGGGGAATTGCAACATCTATGGGACCCAATGGTTGGAATCCCAACCCCACCTGAAAGGGGATGCGGTCGGTTGAGCTATGCAGGGCTCGGTTGTAGCTATGTTGGACATAGGGAAGGCTCTAATCCCATGTGTGAGGGTGCTTGGAATTATACATGTGAAGGTTATGTACAATCATTCGATTTACGACCTCGGTTTGGCCATCTGTCTGGGGGTGGAAGGTCGTGGATTTGGTGAGCTTGGTGTCCAGCAGTGACCAGAGGCTCCACCAGAATGTGTTGAGAAATCGACTGTACCGATTTGAGACAATGGTTTGTGGGATTCTAAAATGTACCCAGACTCATTCAAAGAAGAGCTTGGCAGTGGCCTCTGCTGTGATGCTCTTCTTGCAGGCAACCAAAATCGCCATCTTAGAAAAGCAATCATCAACCACAAAAACCAGTCACTTCCCTGCTTGGTGAATGGGAGGCCCGACATGTAGTCCATTGAGATGGATTCCCATGGCCTATCAGGAGTAGGAAGAGGGGTGTACAGGCCATGTTTCTTAGTGGTCAGTTTTGCAATAGCACATGTAGTGCAGGACCTAATATACTTGCTGACCTCTTGTCGAATTTTCGGCCAATAGAAATGTTTTTGTAGCATTGCCACTGTCTTTTCAATGTCGAAGTGTCCTGCCACCCGACTGTAGTGGGCTTCATAGATCATCTTCACTCGCTCGCTTGATGGAACACAGATATGGCCCAGACGACACAACAACCCATCCTGAAGATGGAAATTATTGACAGCTGTGTTTGCACCCAACATTTGGTAGGTGGTGGCGAAGTCCAAGTCTATTTCATAGAGTTGGGGCCATCCAGAGGTCTCATGGCTGCAAGAGTCTAGCACTGTGGTGAGTGCCGAGACTGGCGGTCTGCTGAGGCAATCAATGACACAGTTGGTGCTTCATGTTTTATACTTGATGTTGAGGTGGAATTGTTGCAAGTATGTGGACCACTTTTGATGGCGGTCATTCTGCAATTTTCCTTGTGTCTACATGAATTGCAGTGGCTTGTGATTAGTGTGGATGATTGTCTCCTTCCCAAGAATGTAATGTCTCCACTGGCGATAGACTTTCACAATGGAGTACATTTCTTTGTCGTAAGTAGGGTACCTATGGAGAGCATCTAATAGTGTCTCACTATGATAGGCCACAAGGTGGTTGTGCTGAGTGAGAACGACACCCATAGCATAGTCTGAAGCATATGTCTCGATATCAAAGGGCTACTGCAGGTCTAGTAGTGAAATTACAGGTTTTAAGCACAAGTGCTGCTTCAAATCATCGAACGCTTGTTTTTGGGACTGTCCCCACGCAAATTTTGCCTTACCACCACCCCTGGTTATTTGGTTGAGGGCCCATGCAATATGGGAGAATCCCAACACGAACCTGCGATAGAAATTGGCAAGGCCCAAGAAGCTCTGAAGCTCAGTGATTGTGGTTGGGGCTGGCCAGTCACGGATGACTTGGATCTTGGTTGGATCCACATGTACACCATGTTGATCGACGATGTAGCTTAGGTAATGGACCATTTCCATGCCAAAGGAGCATTTTTCCAATTTGGCATATAGCTTATGCTATTGCAGGGTGTGCATAACCTATTGAATATGCTACAAGTGTTCGGCCCAAGTCTTGTTGTAAATGAGAATGTGATCCAGATACACCACTAAAAAAGTATTGGTGAATGGTTGCATGATATCATCCATCATCCTCATGAAAGTGGTTGAAGCATTTGTCAAACCAAATGGCATGACCAACCATTCAAAAAGGCCTTCCTTTGAATTGAAGGCGGTCTTCCATACATCTGTCTGTTCTATCGGGACCTGGTGGTAGCCAGACTTCAGATCAATCTTACTAAATTATTTGGCCCCCGTGAGTTGATCAAGGAGGTCGACGATTCGGGGAATTGGGTACTAGTTTTTTACTTTGATTTTATTCAGAGCCCGGTAATCAATGCAGAGTCGCCAGGTTCCATATTTATTTTGTACCAGGATGATTGGGATCCTGCAAGGTGATGAGATGGGACATATGTGCCCCTTGTGGAGCATTTCTTGGATCTGTCACTTGATCTCCTCATTCTCTACTAGAGAGCAGTGATAGACTGGCCCATTGGGCAGCGGTGCGCCATGGGTTAGATCGATGGGGTGCTTGACCTGGCAGTGCAGAGGTACCCCGGTAGGTGAGGAGAAGATATCCAAGTATTCTTCCACGACCTTATTTACTTGCTTATGTTGTGTGGAGAGGTCGGTCGCAGAGACCCCAGATGTAGCTGATATATTTCAATCATTCTGAGAGCGAATCACAAAGAAGACAAACTTCCTCGTCTAAGAGATGACCTTCCTGCATTGCTTAGCAAAGATCAAGGAAATATCACTAGGTGGGACTACCTCGGGTATCCTGTACAATTTCATGTTCAAAGTAATAATAACACTGCAAGGCCTAGACTCATATATAGCATGATGTTTCCATAAATAAGGTTGGCCCAAAATAACATCACAAACTTCAAGAGGAGAAACATCACACAATACCTCGTCTTTGAAGGGCTTCATGGCATACGACAGTCGGCACTATTGGCTGACATGGAGATCGCTTCCTTAGTAGAGCCAACCAATGGTGTAGGGTTGTGGGTGTGGCGTTGTCTACAGGGCCATCTATGTCACATACCCACTACTCAAAATAAAACTTTTTCATTAATTCCTCAACATTCAGAATCCCCGAAGTCCTACAGGGCTTAGCACAGGCTAGCTCTTTCCTTTTTCCACCTCCATGTGATTATAGTTAACAATTATGAGCCGAATCAGCACGGCGTATTTTCTCACTTTGTGACTCGGTGCTACCAGAATGTCGAGTCTCTCAACATTGCAAACCCCGAAGCTTGAAACAACGAAACGTCGAACCCCAACGGGGCTATCGAGGGGCAAGTTTCTCTCTTGGGGACTTGTCTACGTGACCCTGTACTGTACCCATGTGCTTAAGCCAACCAAGAGCTTAACGGCTTTTCACGATTTGGGGAATCGTGATACACAACTCCTACATTTCCCCATTTAAATCCCTAAAGCTTCCGAGGTATCCAAATTTTCCCTCCCAAGGGAGATCGACCTTCCGCACATGACCGTGTATTTCCCATAGTCAAATTCGGGTTTCGGAGTTTCTTCTTTTCTGATGCCGAGAGTTCTTGACCTCTCGATCTCCCGAACTCCGATGAGCCAACTCCCCGTCTTTGGCCCTTAGCACCTTCTAGATAGATTCTTGGTCCACGTGACCACTATCCTCATGACCACAGGCCTATCTCCTATCAGGGTTTCAGACATCGCAAGGCCAAACCGCAAGGACACCTTGTCCACAGGATTCTCGATATCCCAATCCCCGATTGTTCGACCTGACGTCAGCTAGGCCCCACAACAACGGAGCTTTCTCCCCCTGGTCGGGGTTTTGGACTTCACGATTCCAAGTTGCAAGGACTTCTTGTCCACGGGATTCTCGATATCCCGACTCGTGATTTCCCGATTGATGATTCTCCTTTCGGGACTTTTCCTGGAGGCCCCGATCACTGCCACGCATCCCCTCAAGATGGACGGTCTTGATCGCCTCTCGCTGTTTCGCGACTTCGAATGCTCCGGAAGTCTTGTCATCGGGACTTGCGAAACGCCGAACTCCGATGCACCGATTTGTCCTTCTATCGGGACTTCCCCTGATAGTATGGATCTCTGCCACGTATCCCCAACTGATGGACAGTTTAGATCTATATCGGGATTTTTACCAAGGAGTGTCCCGATCTTTTGTCATCAGGACTCTCGAAACCCTGAACTCTGAATCCTCGATACCGACTCCTCTCTCTTGACTTTCGCCCTTGTTCACGAGGGCTTAACCCTCATGCACCTCCTAACGGATCCAACGACTATCAGGATCTCTAGCTAATATCCAACAACTCATATCAGTCCCACGCCGTGTACTCTCTCACTTCTCTCTAGATGGAAAAAGAAACCAACGGTCCAGATACTCCTACAGACCTTGGGGATCTACGGTCCCGATTTTCCTTACTATTCATGAAGGTAGAGGAAAAGGGGCAAGGTATGTAATGCCCTTATTTCTTTCGTCAATCTAACGGTCGTGAATGACCCGGGAATCTTCCGACGGGATCTCATCCGTCGATTGATACTTATCCCTACGCTGTTACTTCTGGATTTTAAGAGGGTCATTCCTCCTCGTATAGGGTTGTTAGGGCTTGCACATTCAAGTCCTTTTTCCAAGTTCTTGGTAAACCTTTCCCAGAAGGGAATCTCTGTGAAGAGATCTATTCCGGGGCACTCCTAGAGACAGATAAGGGGAAACAAATTCTCAAGGATGGACTGGAAGTACGACTTGGTTCAACTCATGCATAATTAAATTTGTCTATCAACATAAGCCATGCGTGATCTTTCTGTTATAAGCATATATCTATTATTTCTTATCAAAACACTGCACGGAAATTCTTATACTGTAATCGTTCACAATTTCACATTTCTATGAGCATATATGTCAGTATATGAATTTCAAGATGCAATATGTAAAACACTTATCAGAAATAACACCAGAGGTGAGTGCAACTACTGAGAGGGGTGCTTGTTTCCTCCCAACCATAGGCTTAGCGACTCCCAGCAGATTTACCACTAGCCACCCCCGAGCTGAGACCACGATGTTGTGAGACTGCGTCTCTATGTCTGTCAATTACCAGGAGCGAAGGTTTCAATCCTTCCTCTCTGCTATCACTCACTGCGTAATGCCAGAGTTCCCCTCGCGTCTGCCCCTCCATCACTTCTACCATACGCCTTATCCTCTTGCGAGGTTGTGTGTGGCACGATTACCCTCGTGCTAATCAGGCCTGACGGCTCTATGGATGGGTGGTTCACCATCCCATCCCTCATTAAGCCATCCGCCTACCAGCCTGCGAGACATTAAAATTGGGGCCAGCGAGCCGCTTTTGGTTCTCCGGGCCAGTGGAGTCCAAATACTGTATTAATTCTCGGTGGAAGTTAACGCCACCTTTTCAGGTGCCTTCCACCGCCATCGTGGTCTCTTTTTCTGCACATCCCCTCTCAGCAGTCCTGCAATAAATTCAAAATGTTATTCACATTCATCGACCTTCTCCTCAAGGTCCATTTACATCACATATTCACATTTATGAGTTCGCCATAGTTCTTGGCCAGTCCATTTATATTTACAAGCTGGGGGAAATAGGGTGTTACAATTCCCTCCCCCTTAAAAGGAACATCCTCCTCGATGTTCCTATCTACTAGCATGAATGGTATGTACAGAAGTAAACAAAATCGGATATGCCTGTCTCATGGCATCCTCCATTTCCCATGTAGCCTCATCTGGGCCAAAATGTTTCCACTGCACCTTGACCTGTGCAATGGTTTGGTTCCGGAGCGGGGTTTCCTTTCTGTCCAATATGCATTGGGGTTCTGGTAGAAATTCTCCCTCC
>ML777726.1:19482-30642 GCA_009831015.1 Picea engelmannii
AAACCTTAGTTTTCATAACCAACAATTGGTCTGTATGTTAAATTAACAATAGTATGTGTATGATTCAAAGAAACCACTACATCGACCATTTCACCATGGGTTTAATCACAATGTTAATGCATTCTATGAAACCATTGCACCAAGGATTTAATCAAAGACACCAAAAATCATTGCATGGTGAACCTATAAATCAAAACCATATCTACAAAATGCAATGTGAATAAAAGTTTGGTGTTTCGACACATGTATGACCAAAAGTGAAATGACCATATGAACAAGAGTATTCATAATGATGATTTTAATGCCATTGACATGACTTCCAACTCAAGGTTTTCACACTTGCAATCGTGAAAATGAAAACGAGAAGCATATATGCGAAAGCAAAGATGATAGTGTCGTTTCGTTTTAAATAGTTGCGACGAGTATTGAGGGTTCAAAACCCTTGTGTAGGCAGCTTGCAAGGAAAAGATAAAAATGCAAAATGGCTGCCAACAATGGCAACACACTAGTAGAAGAAGTTATCTCTGCCCAAAGAACAAATCCAGATTATGATAATGAGAATAATTCTAACTCAAAAACAACCAGAAAATTGTTTAAACATCATCATTAATCAAATATTCCAGCTGCGCTTAAAAGAGGAAAACTAATAACAGTCTTAAGACAAGTGAGTCATGATATTAAAGATAAATCCCCAATACTGTTGACAGAGCCACTGCTACTAGTAGGCATCCATAGCCTCGACAGGGTTTCCATTTAACCCACTGTGACATTCGTATCCTGCCAAGAAGTTCCAGATCAGAATAAAGGACATTTTAAGGTCAAGAGATTCCATATTTGCGAATTTTCATATACCCAACATTGCTTCGCTTCCAGCGGGCCTCTTCAGTACCCCGGGTGTAAAGGGACAGGCTTTACTTACAGATTGAAATCAATAAACTTCTTTCAAACAACAGTCTTTCCTCAATATGGTTGTAAATTTCAGAAGCATATCCCAATAGATGTTTAGACATATTTTCAGTAGTCATTTCAGAGAAATAATTTTTTGTTTTCTTTGTCTGAACAGTTCATAATTCAGGTATGTGTAAAAATCAAAAACTGATAAGCGTAAGGGAAAAATCAAAACCAAAACAAAAAAAGAAAAGAAAACAAAAGAAAAATATTTACACAGTATACACAGGGTTGTCATCAAGCGAAATATCTTTTCAAAGCTTGTCCATTCACCGGATAGGTGTCTGGGTGTCCCTCTAGACTCTGTAATCGGAAAGAGCTGGGACCCAATTTCTCAGCAATTAAAAACGTTCCTAGCCATAAGTTCTGAAACTTCGTATGCTCTCCCTTTCCCTCATGTGGTTTGTCCCATTTCAAGACAAGGTCACCTACTTCGAAGTTCCTATCAGAGGTAGAGTTGGAATCAAACCATCTTTTGACCACTAGTTGATGCTGATCTAACTTACGTTTTGCTTGAGATCTTACCTCTTCTAGTTTTATTAAAGAATTAATTCGATTCTCCAAAGGAGGGCAGTCTTCTTCTTGTATTTTCTGCGATAACTGTAGTGAAGGAAGAAGAATATGCAGTGGCAGAATTGCTTCTCTTCCATAGACGAGAAAGAAGAGAGAGTTACCTGCAACAGTTTTCGGTGTTACTCTATCAGCCCAGATTGCGTTTAATAGTGAATTATGCCAATTTTTGTGATTTTCAGATACCGTTCTCTTGATGATTTTAATCGGATTCTTATTTGTTGATTATGCCAATCCATTGCCCTGGGGGTAGTAACTGGTAGAATACTTCAATTTAATTCCCTTTTCTAGAGAGAACTCGCTCATCTCAAGAGACAAAAAATAAGAAGTGTTATCGAATACTAAACAGTCAGGGATACCAAAACGAGTAATCATATTTTAATTTAAAAAGGCAATTACCTGACTGGTATTCACAGTTCTTAATGTGGCAGCTTCAGACCACCTAGTGAAGTAATCTGTGGCTGATATGATAAACTTATGTTGCTGTGAGGATGGCGGATTGATTGGACCTATGATATCAAGACCCCACTGCTGAAAAGGGGAGTCTACTGAAACACGCTGCAAAGGAAAGGTTGGTTTCTGTATTCGCCCAGATGCTTTTTGACAAATAATACATTTGTGACACAAGGCATGAGCATCTATAAAAAGTGTGGGCTAGTAATAACCTGCTCTTAAAAATTTATGGGCAGTGGTATCCCCACCAAAATGCCCACCATATTCTCCTGCGTGCAATTCTAATAAGACCTTTTCTGCTTCATCTTTCTCAAGACAACGCATTAGTGCCCCATCAAAATTTTGACGAAATAGAATACCATTAATCAACTGAAAGGAGGCAGATTTTAATCTTAACGCTCTTCTTTTAGTGGGATCCAAGTGATGGGGGGCTGACCCATGTTCAAGACAGGATTTTATATCATCATACCAGGGACTGACAGAGTTTTGTGCGCAGTAGATTGAATTTTGATTGTGTTGTCCTGGGTTTGACATATCATTTTCTTCTTGTTGTCCTGCTGCTGAATTAGCAACTAACTTGCATATCCCTTGGCCTCTCACTATTTGAGCTGGGGTGATTTCTATGTCATACTCTTGCAAAGAGGTAACCCAGTTCGCCCTCTTTTCACCTAGTTCTTTCTGCACTAACATATTTTTGGCGGCTGGGTAAGGGACAATAATTTTCATCCTAGATTTCAAAAGATAAGATCAGAAGTGCTTGACTGCTTTAAAAATAGCATAGGCTTGCTGATCTACTGCTAGGTAATTAAGTTCCGCACCTTTGAAAGCAGAGCTCATAAAGGCAATTGGGACTTCGTTGTTTTCAGTGTTCTTTTGAGTTAGGACAACAACATAGGAGCGGTCAGAAGAAAATGTGTAGAGCGTGAATTCTTGTGAAAAGTCGGGGCTCATGAGAGAAGGAGTGTCTATTATGGCATTTTTTATTGAATTAAAAGCTTGGTTTTCTAAGGGTCCCCAATGATATTGCGTGTATTTCTTAATTAAATTATGTAAAGGTCTTACCATTTCGGAAAAACTGGGGACAAATCTCCTGACAAAGTTTATCTTGCCTAAGAAAGACTGCATATACTTTTTGGATGAGGGAGGGGGAAGTTTCAAGATGAATTGGGTCCTTTCAGGGTCGATAATCATCCCTTTGCTTGACACAATAAATCCTAAGAGTTTACCTTGTTCTACTACGAAGATAGATTTTTTAGGATTCAAGGAAATGTCGTATTTATGACATCGCTGTAGAACAACTTTTAAATGAGATAGATGATCAGTCTTGTTCTTAGAAAATACAGTAACATCATCTAGGTAAACTACGAACTAGATACATGTTGAAGGATCTGTTCCATGGGTGGGAGAGGGTAGTTGTCTTTATCAAACACTCGATTAAGGTTTCGAAAACCGATGCATAGTCGGATTTCCCCACTCTTCTTCTGGACAGGGACAAGGTTAGAAACCCATTGTGTGTGCTTAACTGGGAAAATTATCTTAGCATTCAGGAGTTTATTTAATTCTTTTTTTATGGTCGGTTCGAGCTTAGGGTGCATTTTTCTTAACTTTTGTTGAAACGACAAGGTTTGGGGTTTCATAGGAATGACGTGTTGTATGATGTTAGGGTCAAAAGTTTTAAGGTCATCATACGTCCATGCAAAAACATATTTGAATTATTTAAACAATTTAATAAAGGCGACTTTCTCTTGCTCAGAACACCCCACCACTAAATTAATGCACTGTGGATTGTCATTAGTTCCCAAGTTTACTTTTTCATATGATAATGAGGAACTATTGGTTTTACAGTTAACCGATTTTTTGAATTTATCTTGAAGATCGTAAAATTTTTCTGATCTAACTACAGATTTAGGGATCGAATTTACCATGTTCGATGAAGATTCAGGAGATCTCAGATCTGGTATTACTGTGAAATCGTGTAGATTGTTGTCATGAGTGCATTCGTCGATCACCGTTCCTTGGAACGTTTCTTCCATATGCAGGAAACTAATAATTTGTTGATCATCATCGAAGACTCTCCAATTCGTGATGTTGTCAGGAACGGATGGCCTAAACAACAGTTCGACGGAGAATGAATTCGGGGACAAGCCTTATGCAGGAAAGAGTTTGGAAGCTACATTAGCTAATAAATCATCTTCAGAATTATTCAATCTAGGAATAGAATTTATATTGAAAGAAAAAAACTTATTCATTAAATTCCATAACTCGGATTGATATCTTTTAAGATGCGGAGACAGGCAGTGGATAGAATCTCTTACCTGTCTAACCACAATTTACGAATCGCCAAAGACAATCAAATTTTGAATGTTCATGTCTAATGCTTTTATGAGACCCTGTAATAAAGCCTCATATTCTACTGTGTTATTAGTACATTCAAATTCTAACCTTCATGCAATCAAGGTTTTGTTACCTGCTGGATCGATAATAATGTAGCCTGCACCAGCTCCTTCTTTGGACTTTGACCCATCAAAGTAAAGGGACCATATTTGATTTTCATCGGGTGCATGAGACCATTGTGTAGAAACTACTGGCTGCACATATGCCACAATCTCAGACTACTATTCCGGATTAATGATAGTTGAAGTCTCGGCCATGAAATTGTTGAAAAAGGTATCCATCCCTTGTATTTCGGGTGAATCGGCAAAAGGGGTAAATGGTTTGTTGGGATCATTTAAATCTGTGACTATGAGCTTTAGGTAGCATTCATGATTTACCTTGATTTTGTTGGGCTTTCCATTCTCGGGCAGCCACAGGTGAGACCAATCTGTCACGAAATAGTCGTGTAGCTTCTCTGACCAGTCTCTACTTAAAATCAAACCATAAACTTCTGGAATATCCACCACAATAATATCAATCACGTGATGAACTTTGGGGTTAGACGATAATATTATAAACACATTCCTTAATTTTCCTATAACTTTAACACTAGTTCGATCAAGTTGGATGATTTTTAAGGTGGATGGTTCAACTTCAGCATTAATCTTCTGACACACAGACCATGGCATTACATTGGATGATGTTCCTGAATCTACCATACAATTGTGCACGTTTGTATTAAATATTTCGTAAGTTAACAAAAATGGAGGTGCATTTTTGCAAGTACTAATGGTGGAAGCTTGCGGCTTTTTACTCGCAGCCTCTAAAGCTAATTTATCTACATTTGTTACATTATTTATAGGAAGGCTTCCTTTCTCATGAGAATCAGAATTGTTTTTAGCAGAAGCCTTCTGAGGAAATTTTGTGTTGTTCTGAAAAACTTTATTACTTCTTGGATTACCGTTTTTGTTATTCTCTGCGATATTTTGTAGCATTTTTTGAAGCAGAAATGGAAATTTCAATAATTTATAAACATAAATGTTAGCCCTTAACGTTTTTAGATCTTCAACTAAATCATAATCTAAGTTCGGGTTTACATGACTCTATTTAGCCTCATCTGGTTTAGGTTGTTTTGGGGGCAAATTCGTAGTGTTTTCAGAAGAAGGTTTGTTTGTTGTCTTACTCCTAGTATTGTATGGATGTACTGTCTCGAAATTAGCTTGAAAAATACTATTCGAGAAGTGTCCAAAAATGTTCGGAGAAGATTCTTCTTCTTCAACTGTCTCTTGTTCAACTACTTCCTCAGGGATCTCAGGGGGCATCAAGTTATCCTGGGCTTCTAGAATTGTTTGAAGGGTGAATTGCAGACTTTCTAAGTTTAGGCCCTTGGTATTTGGATTAGGTTGGTTGGTGGGAAAAGGCTTCCTAAATGGGGGTTTGTAAGGCCCTTTGCTTGAAGAAGCTTCTTCGGCCGTCCTTTTCAAATCTATAACTTGATTTGACAGTTTTTGAATGACTTTTGTTAAGTTTTCTAACTCCGAGCTTTCAAGTTGTGTTTTATTTTGAGCAGGTCTAGGGAGGATTTCGATTTTCTTTTTGGAAGATGAACTAGTCTCTGTTTCGTTGCTAGTAGTGTCCTTTAAACTAAGGATGTCTTTTTCAATCTGGTTGGCCTCTTCGAAGGCCTCTAACAACGTGTCTTTCTTAGATCATTTTACCCAAATGGCTATACTTTGATGCAAGGCTTTAGTATAGTATGTTATGATAAGATTCTCAGCAGGCATCGAATCTGTAGTCATTCGTTTTTTTAGCATTAAGAATCTTTGGTTAAAGTCTTTGATTTTCCCTTTGGGGTTCATTCTTAAACTAAAAAGCTCCATGACTAGAACTTCAGGGGACTTATCGTCCCCAAAATTCTCAAGAAAGAAGGATTCAAACTTTTCCCAAGACACGATGGTATGGAGCTATTGGGAAAAGTACCAGGTATAGGCATCACCCTCGAAAGTATAGGGGAACAACCTATAGACTACGTCTTCATGCTCGACATTATGGAGTCTAATGGATAACATAAAAATTTTAATGTGATGTTCGGCGATCTGTTTAGAGTCAGGGTCAAACTTGGGAAGCCACTTCTCCGAATGTTTGGGTAAGGGATGCTGAGGCCCAAGTACGGCTATTGCATCTTGGTCGAGCCAGGGTCTGGTAGGATTGTTCTGGTTGGCCATTGGTATAGGTGGTGTGGAAGGCTGAGAAGAGGAACTGCCTTCATCAGAAGAGTCTTCTCCAGAAGAAGAAGGATATGATGGAGGTGGTGAGGGTTGTATTCCAGATCCTCCTGCAGCAGGAGTGAGGATTGGTTCTGTAGGGTTTAAAGTGAGGTTAGTGCCTCCAAGTTGTTCTCTAATATCATAGAAATCTAATGGTTGGTCCAAAGGTCGATTTGGTTGTCTTAAACGGGTGAAGGCACTATGTGTTCTTAAGAGAGATTGGTGGACAATCTCCTATACGTCACCACCTGTAGGATTTGGGGTTACTGGTTCAACTGTGATCCGTAGATCGTCGTTTGATGTGGTTTTTGTTTGAGGGATGATGTTATCATTTGAATGACTTCTTTTCACTATAGGTGAGTGATTGGGTGGTGGAGGATTCTTATGACCACCTCGTGCCATTATTAATTTTCAGGCCCTCCTTCTAGTGCCATTTGTTGATGGGTGAAATTGACCACTCGTCAACTGGAGGGGTGGATCCGGTCTGGGGTTGTCTAAATAACCCAGGCCATTTGGAATGATCCACTCTGACGGGTTTAGCGGCTCTGTTGGTCGATCTAAGTCCTAGGAAAATGAAAGAAAAACTAAACTAAAGAAACTAATCTAAGTGAAAAAACTAGCTACAACAAATTATATACAATTCTAATATATATATATATATATATATATATATATATATATATATACAGTTTACCAACTAATATTATAAAACAATAATTCTACTTGTTTAAATGTTCAGTTATCAATACAATTCAATCTTGATTATATATACAACATTTACAAAGTACAAATTTTAATCGAAATTTGCAAAATCATTTGTAAATTGTCTTATGACAACGAAACTATTATTTTTTGATTTTTATAATTTTTATGAGAAAGAAATAAAATGAAAGCTATCTAAGCTAAGAAATTAAAATAACAATCCTAACTATAAATATGAACTATATATCTATCTAAACTACAGAGAATTCTCAAATTAATAAACTATTAAATTGCAAATAACAAACTGACCTGAAGTAGCTTTTCCTATTTGTCCTGTGCACAATACTTTATTTAGCTATTTGATGGAGGAAACCCACACCAGATTTTGCAAAAAGCTTCTCGTAAAAAGGAAGCAGCAAGGCTCTTTGAATATGAATGACAGAAAAAACAAAACATAAAACAACAACAATTTTATAGTTTACAGACCATCACATTTAGATAAATCCCAGTGCGAAGATTTGTATATAATCCTTCATTTAACAAACAAAATAAACCTTCTATTCATTAAATTTGAACAGAGTAATTGCTGTGAGTAAAATGAGATACATCAAATATGGACAGAATTTAAATCATAACGCATCAACCTGTAACAAATCTTGATATCTAAAGTAGTAAATAATTTGATTACAAATTAAAATGCACAGAAACTTGAACAAAAGTAAGATAAATTGAAGCTAAAGCCGTACAACCAATCCACTTCTATTCGAGTCTGTATAATCATAAGTCCATAGTCTTTGTTCTCCCAACAGTGATGGTTTTTTTACAAAAAATAATCAGTATATAAAGGCCATAGGACAACTTAAACCAAAACTATGTAACAAAAATCATGTTCTAAACTGCCACAGCAGATCCAATTCCCATTGAAATTTGTGTGTACATGTAGATGGACAAGAATAAACAATTTTAGATAGTGTTTAGTTGTAAAATCAACAAAAAAAAATCCAAATTTTATGACTAGCTACAAAATCTCACGATTCTGTAGTTAGTCATATTTACAAACAAAATCATTTTAAATGAATCCAAATGATAACAAGAATGTATGCGGTCAACCAAACAGAGCCTTTATTACCAATTCAAAACAAGCAATTCATTCTTGGTAAAACAAACCAAATCTTTTATGCCAATTCGAAACAAATGAAATCGTATTGAATTAATCGAATGGTAACAGGAATGTATGCGATCTATCAAACAATTCTTTTGTTACTAATTAAAAACGAATACAATCATTTATGCTAATTCAAGGACAACAAAATCGTGTTAAATCGGTTCAATCCAAACAAAACTATATTCGATTTAGCAAACAAATCAACGCAAACACAATAGTTTATGCTAATTCAACATGAAATCTTTTATGCCAATTCAAAAATAACATAATCGTTTTTGAATCAATTCAAACAAAATAGAACTAATTCAGAGAAAACACAATCAACTATGCTAATTCAAACCAAATCATTCAAAAATCGATGTTGAAGTAACATACCTTGGTTGTAGGGATACGATTCGATCAGGATAACTTTGAGTTAACAAAGGCAGTAGCTGCCTCAACATTTCTGAACACGATAGAACCCATGGTATTTTGCCTCTTATCGTTAGCTTGCAGTCTATCATTTTCCTTAGACAACACCATCACCTGGTCCTCTAAGGACTTAATTTTGGATTGCAATAGAGGGACATCTGTGTAGTATCGTTCCATCCAAGAGTTGCATTGAGTGCACTATTGTTGATCGGGCCGAGTCACTGCAGGTGAAGAATTTTTTAAATTACCAGGGGTTCCACTGTCAAAATAGATCCTTGGGAAGTTAGGGTCATCCCTAAGGCATGGTGGGAGGTTGGACATGTAGTCATAGGGTTCAACAGAACAGAGGCTGTGTGAGTAAGGGTACTCCTTGGTAAAAAATCGCTCAATCTTAGAGTCTGAATCTTCACTCAAAACAATAGGCTTCCAGTCTGTGTTTTGTTTGGGCTTGTTCCAAGCACACCTAGATACCCAACGTGCAACTTTCTTTCCCCTGTTGTTGACATATGTATTACCCTTCCCCTTTTTTCTTGCAGGCCTCTTAATAGTCTTAGCATTGTCTTTCAAACATGAATTAGGCATGGTGTCGGGTAGGTCAGCATTAGGGTAGGTCGAGGGTTTGACAACGGGTAGGAGGTGGCATGGCAGGCCCAACAAGGGTTTCAGTGACCACGGTCTTGTCCACTTGAACACATTCAGGAGTGGAAAAGCCATTCCTTGATAGGAAAGCTTGCCAACAATCACCACTCAGCCTCAAATGATGAACAATAATGATTTTGATCAAACAATGATGGAAGAGGCTGGAATCAACCTTCTCCCTCTTAGATCGTTTAGCCATTTTATACAAACTGCGTAGGAGGTAGTGAGGCATATTCAGAGGGAAATCTATGAAATTCATAAGCATCTGGAGATGATAAAGAAACAATAAACCATATATACCTTCGCAATTCACGAATTGCTTAACAATCGCCAATAAATCATGCCACCTCGACTTAAGGGTCATGACTGGCATACCTTTATCACAGCTGATAATTTTCCTTGAGGTAAACAGGAGCAGTCATGGCACTTCATCCACCTTCGAATTCTTAAACCACCTATGCCCTTTAGCTGGCAAACCCGTAGCTGAGCTGAGGAATTCTTCGTTCAATTTGAGCTGGATGTCTCCAACTTTGGCCCTACATCCATTGAATGTGAGGGAAAACTGTTGAGCGACCGCGAGGTTGAAACCCTTGAATTTTTGGATGATTACTAACCAGACATTAATCTCCAAGTCCTCACGAGCATTGTCAAATAACAACAACATTTGGATGCCATTAGGTTCTATGCACACTACAGGGGCCATAGGAGAGAGCACACAGTTAGCAGGGAAAATAGTGAGGGGGCTGGACAAGGTAGACATAGGACCAAATGCTCACAGGTTTCCCCAAAACAAATAGAGGTAGCCTGAGATACAAGGCAGACATTAATTCCTATGCGTGTGAGGGTGGTGGAATGAAACGAAACCATGCAAAACATTCATATTGATATGTACAATCGAGGGTAATTCAAATCATTCACATCACAACCAAACGGATTAATCACCTACTCATCGAAATCCATAACATACATAACCAAAAGATTATGAGCAAATATGCAATTACTATTTGAAAACCATAGTGTTCATAACCAACAATTGGTATGTATGTCAAATTAACAATAGTATGTGTATGATTGAAAGAAACCACTACATCGACCATTGCACCATGGGTTTAATCACAATGTTAATTCATTCTATGAAACCATTGCACCAAGGATTTAATCAAAGACACCAAAAATCATTGCATGGCGAACCTATAAATTGAAAGCATATCAACAAAATGCAAAGTGAATAAAATTTTTGTGTTTTGACACATGTATGACCAAAAGTGAAATGACCATATGAACAAGAGTATTCATAGTGACGATTTTAATGCCATTGACATGACTTCCAACTCAAGGTTTTCACGCTTGTAGTCGTGAAAATGAAAATGAGAAGCATATATGTGAAAGCAAAGATGATAGTGTCATTTCATTTTAAAGAATTGCGACGAGTATTGAGGGTTCAAAACCCTTGTGTAGGGAGCTTGCAAGGAAAAGATAAAAATGCAAAATGGCTACCAACATCATCGCAATGAAGAATATTTTGAACGAAACATTGTGTTTTTTTGTCATGCAATTCCACCCATTCAAGGAAACAACAAATTATGTTTAAACCATGTTGTAAGAATATGAAATATTTATTAGAAATCGCTT
>ML777726.1:36667-51753 GCA_009831015.1 Picea engelmannii
TCATCATCTCTCAAGATCTCAAGGAAACAAAAGTTTCAAGTGTTATGTTATCTAACTCCTTCATTGTATCAAAGGTTCAGCCATTGTGTATCATAAGAAATTTGCTTTGATTTCAAATGAAATTTCAATTTTCATTAGATTTAATATTGATGCATTACAATTCTTGGTATCATTACTTCTAATCCAACTTCGTAATAACACATTCTTACAATATTTGGTTGGTTAATGCCTTGATTATTCCTAGGGGATATATATATTACAATATATTACAATATTACAATGTAAAAGTAATGCCATATTACAATGTAATATGACATTACCATATTACATTGTAATATGGCATACCATATTACAATGTAATATGGTAATACCATATTTCATGTAATTTTTTTTTTTAAACCTACAGTAATCGTCGCAATATCGACAGACTTTCGTCGGATTTTTTTTTACCATAACCATTGCTATAGTGACACATTTTCGTTGCATTGTTACACGAAGTTTCGTTGCATATACAGCAAGTCCATCGTAAATATGGTTTTGAGAAATAGAACTCGTCGATATTACCATGAACGTTTGTCGCAAGTTGCAACGAAATTTTGTCGCACATTCAGCAGCTACGTCGCAAGTTATTGGCTTGGCACATTTTTTCATTGGTATTGCGATGAAATTGCATCGTAATTGCGACGATGAAGAAGGTTAACCAATATTGAAGTTTCTGACATGTGGCTAGCTAATTTCGTTGATGTTTCCACACACACCTGGATCGTGGATATAGCGACGAAAAAAAATCTCGACGTTCATGGAAATTGTGACAGATAAGTGTGGCAATATCAACGAACAACCGTCGCAAATTTGGTCATATGTACTAGTGACTATTGTTGAAAGCAAGGAGGCCTGCCATTGAGGCATGTAGGTCCCAAGGTACTAACTGGTTTCTAAGTCTAATTCCTGGATAATGTGTTGAAGTCAACATGAACAAACTCGTCAAAGGAGGGACATGATGTGTCCCCCATCATCGACATGAAATTGACACAGGAAAGTGATGTGAGATGGTGGATGAAATTAGTATAGACTAACATAGGAAATGAAAACTGGTAATATTGCAGATGGATGGTTTGAAGTGAAAAATCCCTTGAACATTATGAAGCACGACAACTGACTTGGTATCATTGACTCGACGAGTACCAAAAACATAATGTGATGGAAAATAAGAGCATTGTTCGACTAGAATGAAAAGGTATGATGACACATAGAATTGGTATGAATCAGAGACAAACAGATTACCCAATTGTAAGATGAGACACAAACATGTGGCATGTTCAAGGGAGAAAATAACTTCCATAAAGGATTCGAAAAACTTGACCCACTTCCTTCAATTTTTCCCCATGCAGATAGATGAGTACCTCTTTATTTTTTAACGAGATTGAGAAGGGTAACATATGCTCGATATATCTCGACCTTTGGATGATTCCCTCATAATATGTTTAACAAACCTAAAGAAGGAGGGGTTTGGTCCCATATGGTTCTTGGATATTGGACTCACATAGGTCTTTCAATGCATAATTTTACGAGCCCAAAGAATGTAAACTTGGTAATTTTTCATGTTTAGAGAGTTTGAAAATAAATTAAAGATGATTCCATGGATGAATTTTTCGTAAATTTATTCTCCCGAGCTCGAAAAAAGTGTAAAACAATATAGGGGAGAACTCTTCTAATCATGCTTTACTAGAGTGTTATTTTTGCATAATTAGTCTCGCAATCTCGGTAACCTATTCTAATGTATTAATGAGCATGAGAAAGAACAAAGATTGAGCTCTATACTTCCCAATGTATTGTCCAAAGGTTTTGAATGGAACCCATTGATATTTGGTACGTTGCCCCCGACTTGCATGATAGAAGCTAATGGATTTTCTCCAACATGATGTCTAGAGGTTGGAGATCTCCCACCCAAGATTCCTTTCATCCACCAATTCTTATGTTGTCACTGATTTTTGTACTAGATGGAGAAACAAGGCATCAACCGACAAAGGATGATGAAATGAAAGTTAGTTTACGAGATCTAGTGAAAGATTCGACTCAAAATTTATGAGATCTCACAAAAGACTTGACTCAATATTTATGAGATATAGCAAAAGACTTGAATTAATGGGAGAGGTGGTTGTTTCATTTTTTAACGTTCTTGACACATGAAAAGAACTTTTCTCATGAACTCTAGGTTCGATTCCCGGACCTCTGTTTCATTTTTTAATGAGCTTGCCATGCAGAAGAAAACTATGCTCACAAGGTAGGTTTCATTTTTATACAATATTGAAATGAGAAACTATGCTTGAGGCCCTTTGTTTCATTTTTTAACGATATTGACATAGAAATGAGAACTCTTCTCGAACTTGGTTTCATTTTTTAATGAGGTTGAAATCAACAAATAAACTATGCTCAATGACCTCTACTTGATCATGGATTCCACTAATCACTATTTCATACACTGACTTATTCTTTGAGGACACTTGCGAGCAAGTGATCTGGTTTAAAAACATGGTATATTATTATTATAGTATTTGGTTTATGCGTTTATACTATGATTTAGAATTTAAATTGATATGTTATTGATATTGATATATAAATCATTGACATGTATTATGATGAGGTTTCCTAAGTGTGTAGAAAACATGATAGGTTGACGATGATGTTGGCATCAACAGACTTCCTTGGACTCTAGATTGAGTCAGGGACTAGACTTTTATTTTGGTTTGAGTACTTGATTTATACACATATATTATTGATGATGATTTTAGTATGGATTTCATGTATATGGATTATTGACATTATCTTTGTCAGTGGATACAATAATGGTGACGCTTGCTAATCCAACTCACATATGGATTAAATAAGTCATACATAGAAACCATACGGATGAGGGAGAGGTGTGGAAACGTCCATGTCACAACCTACTAGAACTCATGCCGTGACTTGAACTGAAGGTTAACAATTACCTTGTTCCGAGAAGTTCGCGATGTCGTGAGGGCAGACTGAGATAGTCTCTCATGAGGATTACCGAGGGGTGTCCAATAAGGAATATACCTTATTCCTCAACAATTCCTTAGTCTCACACAAGGTCGATAATTGTAGTACTAGCTCCAAGTGTCAGACAACTTCTAAACTAGTCAATGGCGAGTGGCACCCTTGGAGCATCAAGGTATCTCTTGAAGGGAATGTCGCACAAACAAATTGAGTCAATAAAATCTAAAAGACCCTAGAAAATTAAATGAATTCTTAGTCTTTTTTAGAAAAGAGTATACAAATTATTATTAAATTATAAACTAGAAAAAACCTAACAAAATGTCTAAGTCTAGATGTTTGGACTAAATAAAATTATAAATGGGTTAAGGGAAGTTTAGGCTAAATAAACACTAGTAAAGGAAGAATAGGAATAAAATTAAGATATGTGCACATGTGTGCATGATATTAATAAAAATGAATTTTTAATTGAAAAGAAATCATTTCTTGAGAGAATAGGTTGTCCACCTTGAGTTAGTATCCTAAGTCAATCAACCTCTAAATCCTAACTAAGAGATGAGTCCTAATCAAATTCAAACTGAAATTTAGTTAGGGGACACAATAAATGAGGGATTGGGGAACTAAGACACAACTAGGAGGAATTATAGTAACTAATTGTGGGTGTGAGGGAAAATGTTTAATTAATTAAATTAAAAAAGAATTTAACATGTGAAACTTTAAAGAGTTTGACATATCTTGTGGGTGAATATTCTTTAATTTAATTAATTAAAATTATTTAATTGTGCATGAGATGACATGTGTCAGGATGAATTTTCCTATAAAATGAATGGTGAGGAAGAGAGAAAGGACCCTATTGTTGGATGAATGAAATGTTGATGAAATTTTGATTGACTATGTTTACTTTTGGAGAGTTAGGCTGCAAGCTTATGAAAGAGGTGGAAGTCTCTCCTTGCAAGGGAAAGTCTCTGCTATTGAGATTTGGTTTTCTGTGTGTGGCCCCTTTGCAGCTCCGGGGGTTAAGGAGGAAGAAGAGTACCCTAGAATTGGTTGGGAGGTACCAATGAAGTCATTGGATTAGCAGGCGAAAACAAGGAAGATGTCTGCAAGTTCAAAGTCAAAGATCTACAACAATAAAAATTTCTACAAGTTACAATAACTTATTTTAGTTGTTTCAGTTGGTAAGTCTATGTTGTATATTATTAAATTTGTGTACTGAAGGTATGTGGAACAATTGTTTGAATATAAAAGAGATTATTGATTCGCATTTTAAAAATCCTACAAGAAAGGATACATTACTCAATAATATATATATATAGAGAGAGAGAGAGAGAGAGAAAGAGAGAGAGCGTTGTAATCTTAAATTATTCAAAATTTGTTTTAAAAATTCATATAAACACATGCTGAATCACTGCAAATCTAGATACAATGGTTTTCCTAAGAAGACGAGCAATTTTCTTTACTCCATATTTATATCTATTGTCTGGTTTTGCATAAATGATAATTCTGATTATATTTTCTTCCATATTTCACCGGTTCCTTTTCTTTTTAAGTCATCTTAGTGGGACGGTTTCCTCCATGAAATTTGTTATTATAATTAGTTTGTGTTCTTTAATGAACGACTGAACCGTGTGCATTATTAGATCTTATGTAACTTTTATTTAGCCTATGTCGTATGTTCGAACAATTTCCACTGAAGAATTCTTAAGATCCTCGTGCTCTTATTTAACTAAGGAATATAACCAGATTAAGTACCTAAAATCCCCGACTAGTGGAAGAAAATTTTAGAATTCCTTTGATCGCATATATGAAACCTTCACCAAAACACATTGAATTCATAAAATGGAAAGAACACGTTATAATTCAGCTTCGAATGAATAGAGCGGTGACACTTGTGGTTATATACTTTTTCATTTTGTTGTACACATTGAGATAAATCAAAATAACACTACGCAGAGGTAGGTTTTCTAGTCAAGTTCAAACCTCTAAGTGTTATACTTAAATAAGTAATTTTTGCATGACAGTTATATTCTAACCTTATTATTCAAGATTCTATAAGGTCTTTCTTATTTTTATTTGATTTTATATGGTCTATCTTATTTTTACTTTTAAATAGTCTGTTATCATTAAGATTAACAACAACCACATTAAGTAAAAAGTAGTTGATATACGTCGATCAACATCATTTTCTACCTTTTTAAAATGAATAACGCCGATAGACATATATCAACCACTTCTTACTTAATGTGGTTGTTGTTAGTTGACAATCGACATGCCTAACATAACATTACTATATTAACACATTAATGTATTAAATACATTAAATATATTAAATTCATTAATACATTAATGCATTAAATATATTAATGCATTGAATACATTAATGTATTAAATATATTAATGTATTAAATACATTAATACATTAAATAAATTAATGCATTAAATAAATTAATGCATTTAATACATTAATCCATAAATACATTAATGCATTAATACATTAAAGCATTATTAATAATTAATACATTAATATATTAGTAAAGCATTATTAACACATTAATATGAATTAATACATTAAAAAAGTATTATGAAAATATATTATCAATATATTATAAAAATATTAATATATTAATAATACATTATAATAATGTATTAACTCATTTATTATAAATGTATTAATGAAACACTAACAAATACATTACCTAATAAATTATAATAATATATTTACTCATACTTTAATAATGTATTATTAATATCTTACCTTATTAATGTATTAATATAGTATTAATAATGTATTTTTTTTTAAGTAAAAAAGTGAATCTTGTTATATTAAAGCTTCAAAAAAGAAATACACCGTGACATACAGGCGCTAGCTGTCCCGCCTATGCAGGAAACCAAGACAGCTGGCCTGTCCAGAATAACATGCAAAATCAAACAGTTTGTTTCGCCACCCTACTTGGAGGAAACCAGGGTGCATGTCCATTTTCATCAGCAGATTAGTAAGGTCTATGCTAATGCTAACCAGGCTAACAACTAAAAGAGCTACAGCTCTAATAAACATCAAAAGAAAAGGAGTTGAAGACCATGCTAAACAGAAGAACCTATTCACCGGAGTCCTCGCATTCTTCCTTCGCCTTGTCGCTGCTGACAGGAATGACATAGAGCTGAGCGCAGGTGGGGCATTGTCACTGTGGTGTGGCACTGGAGTAGGCTGCGTACAACATGTCCAAGCGCTAGCTAACGCGGACAACCCTGAAGATTTGGTCATCCACCATACTGCGGACCTCAAAGATCAAGTTCAAGTGCTTCGGGTGAAGGAGTGGTGGCAGGGGTGGCGACTCTGGTTTGGCATCCGTCTCCTAGTGAACCTGTGTCTTCCTCTGCAGTTGTGAGTCGGTGTTGCATCCTAGTAGCTCCTCCACAACCAGATAGGTGGTGAACTCTTCATTAGGGGCGTCGCTGGGACTGTGTGTCTCTCTCGAGCTGGGCAGTGGTGTTGTTACTTCAATGCACACTGGGGGGTTCCAATTATCCGAGACTGTAAACGTTTGACTCTCAAAGAAGTCTGGGGGGAGATCCATGGTCAGAATTTCCTCGACGTAGGTTCTTGGGGGCGATTTTGTTGTTGTGGTCTCCCTGCGTCGCTTCCTCTTAGCCAGAACCAGAGCCCGTTCAAACCTCTTATGTCTTTTCCTCTTGGAGTCCACCGCGTACCATCCTGCTCCTCTGCGGGGTCTTCCCCTCGCCCTCAGCATAGTGAGAATGAGGACCAATGCGAGGATGTCTCTTGCACTTCTGTTCCTTCTCTCCTCTGTGGGCTGAAAATACATTCTATGAGTTTCGGTGAGGCGGATAATAGCATAAACAATGGCTGCAGCCATTAAAGCCAAGAGCTTAATGCTCTGGCTGACCGACCTATTCTCGCGCGTGAGAGGCCCCATCGATGGACGAAGGTTGACGGAGGTGAGAGCCCTCATAACTGGCGATGGTGTGAGGGCGGTTGGCCACCATAAATGGCCTCTCCCTACACGCCTCCACGTGCCCTTTACTTTCCGTGTGGAACCCCATCCGGGGATCGGAAATCCTTGTTGGCCAGGAGTTGGCAGTGTTGGGATATGTCTAAGGCTTCAGAGCTTCAAGCGTCCCAGAATATTTGTTCAATTTCCCTGTAGACTCCTTCGTTTTCCAGGTAATTAGCCACTCTGTTTGCCTCCCTCTTAACATGGGAGGGGATAATGCTAATGTTGTCCTTGAGTATGCCTTTGAAGTCCTCGAGCATCCCTGCTAGATGCCAACTGGGAGATATTTTTTGTGGATTTCCCCCATGTAGGATTTTGGTGATTAGCTAGATGATGATTTGTGAGTCCCTCTCCAAGATTATTTTGTGACTGGGAAGGGTTACTGCAGTATGGAGGCCCTGTAAGAGGCCAGTTAATTCCGCTACATTGTTTGTGGTCTCCCCCAAATACCCTACTGTCAGAGTTAGAATTTCCCCTTTAGAGCTCCTGCTCACAGCTCTGTAGCCTGCTGGTCCAGGATTTCCTTTTGAAGCTCCATCAAAGTTGATCTTTATGAATCCTGTTGGGGGAAGGGTCCAGGTGGTTGGACTGGGGATTCGATTCTTGGGTGCTCTGATTTCCACTGAGTCATTTAGTTTGAGTTGCCAACTTTGGAGGGTTCATAGTTCCTCCCGGTTACATTCCTTGTCCCCAAGTTGCTAGTTCTTACTTCTGATTGTTTCTTTGATGAGTATGGCAGCTCTGTCCCAGGTTATCTCTAGAGTGGATTCCTTGGAGTGGAAGATGCATTTGTTTCACTCTTTCCATATTTTCCAGAGAATAAACCCTAGGAGGAGTTGCCAGATGTAGTTCAGAATGGGGTTGTTATAAGTGATTGAGTCCCAATTTTCAATAGTGTCTTTGATGCTGCCTCTGTTTTGATTGGATTTGCACATGATTTGAGCGCCCTGGTCCCAAACAGATTGACTGTAATGACAACTGTTGAAACGATGCTCCTTGGTTTCTTCTTGGTATTGACATAAGACACAAATTGAGGGCCCAATGAATCCCCTTTTCCTAATATTATCCCATGTTAGAATTATATTATGGATGATTAACCAGAGGAAAGTAGAGACCTTTGGCCAAAGTGCTTTGTTCCATATTTTGCTCTAGATGTTGTCCATTTCCTAATTGTGGTAATTGCCTTGTAAGTAATAGGCTTATTTTACTGAGAAGTTGCCAAAAGCAGAGTGCCCCCATCTGAGGATGTCTGGCCCCTCCTTAATGGGGATTTTTCTACGTCCTGCTTCATGATGCCAGGCTAACAAGTTTAGGTTGGGTGGGATTCCTTAATCTTGGATGGAGTTCTTCCATTGTCACCAAGTCTGTTCCGCTTCTAGTGGTTTCCATAGATCTTTTACCTTGAGAGAAGGATCTTGATTAAGAGCTTGTTGAAGGGGTGTGAGCTCTGCTAGTTCATTTAGAGGTTTAATTTGTTGCCATGAATCTTTCCAGAACCTTGCACTGTCTCCATTGCGGATTTCCCAAAAAGCATGTTTCTGTATTATGTCTTTGTTTTGCCAGGCTGTGTTCCAAATGCTCGAACCCTGTATTCGGACGTTTTGTCTGATCAATTTGTATGGAGGGAGCGTATTTATTCTTCTAGATTTGTGCCCATAATGAATTTGGTGTTTTCATCCATCTCCACCATATCTTGTCCCCCATTATCTGGTTGAGCTTCCCCGGGTCTTGAAGCCCAAGGTCGCCCATTCTTTTTGGTGTGCAGACCTTATCCCAGCTTACCAGAGCCCATTTCTTGTTGGGTTGAAGACCTTGCCAGAGGAAGTTTCTCTGGATATTTCTGACAACTCTGATGATTTTCTTGAGAGCTGCTAAGGCAGTGAAGAGATAGGTGGGTAGGGTCTGTAAAAATGACTTTAGCAGGACCAATCTGGCTGCAATGTTTAAAGGTTTGAAGGTCCAGTTGGCCAGTCTATTTGAGATAGAAAGGAGGAGGTTGTCCCAGGAAATGGATTTGGCTAGCCCTCCTGTGAGAGGAATGCCCAGGTAGTTGGATGGAAGGGAGCTCCTGGGGATGCCCAGGAGTTTGGAAATGTGTAGCTGAACTGCAACGGGAGTGTTGAAAAAGAAGAGCTTGTATTTATCTAGGTTCAATGTCATGCCCGAAGCTTCAGTAAAGTCAGAAAGGATGGAGTTGAGCTTAATGGCTTCGCATGCAGTGGGGGATTTCATTAGAAGGGTGTCATCGATGAATTGACTATGTGAGGGGGATGGTTGAATGTTATGCAAGGGTAAGCCTTTGAGGGCACCTTCCAGAACCATTGATTTAATATAGTGACCCAAGCCTTCCTCCATTAGAACAAAAAGGAAGGGTGATAATGGATCCCCTTGCCGTATGCCTCTAGAGGCCGAGAAAGGACGGGAGGGGACTCCATCGACTAGGATTGAGAAGAAAGCCGAAGAGGTGAGATTCAAAATCCATTTTACCCAATCTTGGTCAAAACCAAAGGAATTTACGATAGCTCTGAGGTATTGCCAACTGGCTTTATCAAAAGATTTTGAGAGATCAAGCTTGATTAACATACCTGGAGTTTTTGTTGATTTGAGAGAGCCGATCACTTCATGTGCTAGTATGACGCTATCCATAATCTATCTTCCTTTGACGTAGCCATCTTGTTCTTTGGAAATGACATAAGGCAGTATTGGCTTGAGTCGGTTTGCAATCACCTTGGTTATGATCTTGTAGATTACATTACATAAGGCTATGGGTCTGAACCATTTGGGGTTTGTGACTCTTTCTTCCTTTGGGATGAGAGTGAGGAAGGTTGCGTTGAAATCCTGGAGAACTTGACCCGATGTTCGTGATTCCTCGATGACCCCCCAGACGTCCTTTCTTATGATGTCCCATCTATGATGGAAGAAGTCTGTAGTGAAGCCATCGGGGCCTGGCGCTTTTCCTGGGGGCATATCTTTTACTGCTTGGTCCACTTCCTCCTGGGTGATTTGCCTCATGAGAGCGGTGTTTTGTTCAGGGGTGATTAGTGAGGGAATGTGACTAGTAACTCCAGTGATGGCTTCATTTTTGTTCTCCTTGTTTTCTATAAGGAGGTTCTGGTAGTATCTATTGAGCTCCTCTTCAATTTGTGTGTGCTCTCTGATCAGATTTCCCTTCTCATCTTCTAGATGTGTTATTCTGTTGATGTGTCACTGGTGTGTCATTGTTTTGTGGAAGAATTTTGTGTTCTTTTCCCCTTCTTTGAGCCATTGCACCCTGGATTTCTTCCTCCATAGTATTTCTTCTTGTTTTCTTCTTTGCTCCAATTGCACTTGTAGTTTCTCTTCTTCCTTCATGATCTCAACAGTTCGAGCCCCTGATATAAAGATTCTTTGTATCTCGGCTAGTATGTTTTTTGTGTCCTTAATGCTCTAGAATATATTGCCAAAAGTGTTTTTGTTCCAGTGTTTTAGCATTTTCTTGAAGCTTTTGAGCCTTTGTTGAAATCTGTACATCTTGGTGCCCCGATCTGCCTCATCCTAAATCCACCAGGTTTTTGCTAGCTGTTGGAAATCTGGGTGTGTGAGCTAGAATTTCTCAAATCGAAAAGGTTTAAATTTAGGTGTTGTCTCTATTGCTATCTGAAGGGTGATTGGCTAGTGATCAGAGCCCACTTTGGGGAGGATTAGACTTTCCATGTAGAGGTCTCTTTCAATCAATTCCTCCGTTACGAGAAAGTGGTCGAGTCGGCATGCTACATGATGGTTCCTTGATCTGCGATTGGACCATGTGAAAGTGCCATTGTTGTTCTCTATGTCTACTAACTTTAACTGTTCAGGGAGGGTTTTGAACTTACCATTGTCTTGCTCAAGTATTTTTCTCCCACTTGTTTTTTCCTCCAATGACATGATCATGTTGAAGTCCCCTCCTAAGATCCAGTTAGGCGTGGTTGCCAATGATTTAACTTGGGTCAACCTTTCCATAAATTTGATTTTTTCCTGTTGTCCTTGTGGGCCATAGACATTTGTGATGATCCCCTCCTAATTCGAGCCTATTACCTCAAAGTGGGATGACAAGGTACCTATAGTGGAGAAGGGTCCACTAAGGATAGTGTGGTTTGGGTTCCACAATATTGCTAAACCCCCCGAGGCTCCCGCAGAGTCCATTTGGATGTAGTTGCAACCTTTCCATATGCGTTGGAAGATGATTTCAGCTTCCATTCCTACACATTTCATTTCCTATAACATTAAAATGTCAGGGCTTTCCTCTTTGATGCAATCCCTAAGGATTATTTGCTTGGATTTGCCGTTGAGTCCTCTAATGTTCCAAGTGATAATCTTCATCATTATGAGGGGGGGTGTGGGTGGAGGTATCCCTCTGAGAGATTTTTTATTTGACCTGAGTTGATCATGGTATTTCCATCTTCTTTGATTAGTTGTTGTATTGGTTTTCATCCCCTTCTTTTGTTCTCACACGGTAGTTTCTTGGAGTTGGAGCTTGATTCTGTGGCGATGCAGAGGCGAGCTGTGGATCCCACTGTTGAATCAAGGAAGACCTTATGTACCTTTCTAAGTTGTTCTTCGGGAAGGCCTTGCAGATCTTTTTGATTGATGGATTCCTCCAGTTTCTCGAGGTCGATGCCTACCAGAACTTGGGCATCCATTTGCATTAGAGTATCTCCATCTACATCTCCCTTTTCCTCTTCATTGATCTCTTTGTTTGGACTGGAAGGGGAGAGCGTGGGGTTCTGGTCTTTTCCTTTCTATAGTCCATCATATGGCTCTTGGATTTCCTCATCCTCAGGTAGCTGGCTCAGTATATCATAGGCGTTCCTGGTCAAGATCCTAGGTCTGGGGTCGGTTGTTTGACTTCGAGAGGTATTTTTCTTCCTTGTCTGGATCGTTGTGAAGCCATCTTTCTACAGGTTTTGACTAGCTTTGGAAGCTTTCTGATTGAGTGGGCAATCCCGGAACAGGTGGTCGTGTTCATGGCATTTTCTGCATCTGAACGAGATGTGTTCATATTCAAGGGTTTGTGACCAATCCTCATCCTGATACTCCAGTATTAATGCACCTGGTAAGGCCTTAGCTATGTTCATGTAGACACATATTAGGGCATATGAGGTGTATTTTCATTGCTTTGTGGCTTCTAAGGCCTTAACATATTGACTGATTGTATTACCTATTCCCATAAGAATCTCCTCCAACTAGAACTCTCGTGGAAGGGAATAGAGGCAGATCTAGACGGGTGCCATTGTAAAGTCCTCCTTATCTGGGTTGAAGCACTCTATTCAGAACCTTCGGAATAGCCCTGCTGAGTTGTACAAGTAAGGACCATTCTCAAAGATGCAGTCTCTGTCTTCTAGGTTATATAGTATGATTGGGAAGAAACCTTTCGAGTAGATATGAACTTCAGTCTCCTTTGGTATTCCACCAGTGTTTGATCCATTTGTTCAAGTCCCTTTCTGATGGCCAGAGTCCTAAAAATTTGCCAATGAGGGCATGTTCTAGCATAAACTGGGTGTGCTCCCCAACCCTTGTTGAGCTTATGATGTACCTGGGTGCCTTTTCCATTTGTGGGATGCATTTTCCAGGCTCCCATCCTCGGGGTGCTCTTGGATGGGACGTGCTATCTTTTGTTTCCATTTCCTTGCTAAAGCCCTATTCCTTAGAGAGGAGTTGTTCCCGGATTTGATGTGGCGTCTTGAACGCGGGTCATTTTTCTCTCGTTCCCGATCTGTTGTTAGCGGTGATGTTGCTATATGAGGGGGGTTTCCCCCCCTCTTCGGCACCCATGGCTGCGGATCAGAGCCAGTGGTGGGTCACGTTGGATTTGATTTGAAGTGTTGCAGCGTCGTATCCTGGATCGATCAAGCAGAAGCTCACATGGGCGTGGGGCTAGGGTTTCCAATTTCAGATGCTCTCCGAGTTTAATCCACATCGATCTATCTAGTATTAATAATGTATTAATGTTAAAGTAATACATTATTATAAAATAATAATATATTATTATTAAAAATACAATAGTATACAATAATAAAGTAATACATTGATAAGGTAATACATGAATAAAACATTAATACATTAAAAAGTATTAAAGTAATAAAAAAAACATTAAATTATTATATTAAAACTATTATATTAAAGTACTAATACATTAATAAAATATTTATACAATAATAAAGTAATACATTAATTAATAAGAAAATGATAGATTAATAAAATAAAGATACATCAATATTTTAATAATATGTCACCCAAATTTATATATTATAATAATATATTAACTCATTATTATAATGTTAAAAGATTTTATAAATAACATATTTATAGATTACTAATTAATGTATTAATAAAGCACTAAAAAATACATTAAGTAATAAATTATAATAGTATATTAAGTTAGTATTAGTGTGTTTAAATATAATATAGTTAATGTATTTATATATTCTTAATTAATAAATTAATGTATTAATAAAATATTTTTACATTATGAAAAAATATATTAATAAAGTATTGTTAATTAATACATTAATAAAGTATTAAAACATTAAAAAATATTTAATTTATAATAGTACATTAATATATTGAAGTAATAAAGTACAAATACATCAATAATGCATTACTATATAAATGGAAAACATTGACCATGCCCATTAATTAATAAATGGTTGTCACATTTGGACATTAGAAAATGTTTGTCAAAATGCGACGTTGGAAAATATTCATCATAATGTGATTTTTATAAACACTCCAGACATTGTAGAATCATCTTTCACTATTGCGACATTGGGAAATGGACGTTATAGTGCGGCATCGGGAAATGTTCATCAAAATGCGACATTGGGAAATGGTCGTCACATTGCAACGTAGGGAAATGTTCATCACAATGTGACGTATGGAAATGTTCATCATAATGCAATGTTTGGAAACAGGTGACACATTGTAGAATCCTCTTTTAATGTTGAGAGCTTGGGAAAATGGTCGTCAAAATGCTGCGTCAGGAACTTTTTGTCACATTGCAACATTTGAAAATGTTCGTCACATTGCAACATTGGGAAATGTTTGTCAGAGTGCGACGTTGGGAAGTGTTAGTCACAATGAGATGTATGGAATCATGTTTTACTTTATAGAGAATGATTTATATTTTTCCTAAGGACATTGATAACAAAAGGGAAATGTTTATCACACTGTGACGATGGTAAATGTTCGTCACAATGCGACATTGGGAAATGGTCGGCACATTGCAACGTTGGGAAATGTTCGTCACAATGTGACGTAGAGAAATGGTCATCATAATGCAATGTTTGGAAACACTTGACATAGTGTAAAATCATCTTTTACTTTTGCGACGATGTGAAAATGGTCGTTAGAATGTGGCGTCAATTTTTTTTTGTCACATTACGACACTCGAAAATGTTCATCACATTGCAACATCGAGAAATATTCGTTAGAGTGTGACGTTTGGAAATGTTAGTCACAATGAGATGTATGGAATCATGTTTTTCTTTTTAGACAATGATTTATATTTTTTCTAAAGACTTTGATAACAAAAGGGAAATTTTCATCACATTGTGACGATGGGAAACGTTAGTCACAATGCGACATTAGGAAATGGTCATCACATTGGGACATTGTGAAATGTTCTTCGCAATGTGACGTAGGGAAATCTTCATCATAATGCAATTTTAGTCCCAATGCAATGGAAATATTCATCTTAATGCAATGGAAATGTTAGTCAGAATGAGATGTATGGAATCATGTTTTACTTTTTAGACAATGATTTATATTTTTCCTAAGGACATTGATAACAAAAGGGAAATGTTCATCACATTGTGATGATGGGAAACGTTCGTGATAATGTGACATTGGGAAATGGTCGTCACATTTCGATGTTGGGAAATGTTCATCACATTGCGATGTAGGGAAATGTTCATCATAATGCAATATTTGGAAACACTTGAAATAGTGTAGAATCATTTTTTACTTTTGTGACGTTGGGAAAATGGTCATTAGAATGTGGCGTCGATAATTTTTTGTCACATTGCAACATTCGAAAAAGTT
>ML777726.1:86275-199286 GCA_009831015.1 Picea engelmannii
ATTCTTTTCTTTAATTATCTTCAGGGCCTACATGTACAATTCACTTTGTCATCTTCAAAAATTCATTTCTCCTCAACCATGAGGATCCACGTGACGTGCCACATACCACCAGAAAGAGCATGATGTATACTATCCATCCATGGCTGTTGTATCTTCATTTTCATTTTCCTTCATGTCCAAATAACTTCATCAATCTTCTGGTCCAAAACCCATGACTAGGGTTGACATCAATGACAACAACCAATCTTCCAACAGTCTCGACTATGCTTATACAAAAATTGGACTTTCTCTCCCTATTTCTAGATTCTATGTTTGTTTATAGCTTTGGAAATTTATTCTCAACACCTATAATCTATTCCAAATACCTACACTTAAGAAAATGTAGGTTTGCAAACCCATAGAAAGAAACTTTTCTAGATAGATTTTAATTAGTGCTTTGATTTTTCAGTTATTGTTTACTCAAGGGTATGGAAGAGAAAATGATGATATTCATGACTTCAACTCCAAGAGTGCAACAAAATGAGATGCAAAGATTTTTTTCTTATGAACTCTATCTATGGAAAGGAGAATATTATTTTTCCATTCCCAAATGCATAAGCCCAATGCATTTTACCTAATGCAAACTATGAACATGTACCACCCAAGACTTTGAATGAAATCAATTTTTTGTTTCTTTTATTATAAATGCAATGAACCTAAATCAAATGCAAGTTTTTTCTACTTCCTTACTTTCAATGTAAGAATCCAATGCAGATACAAAGGAATATAAAGTAAAAATATCGAACAAGATATGCACTCAAAACTGAATAGAACTGGGAGAGACTAAGTATGAAATAAATCGCTCAATCAAGAGCTCAAATAGTCAACAGGAAAGAACAATGTCAGAATCCCTCCAACAAGAACGCAAACAATGAAAAAGAGGAAGAGAAAATCACTCAACAATCTTGAAAGATGAGCAACAAGAAACAAGCATTCAAGATAGGTTGTGGTAAGAAAAATAATCCCAATCATTCAAAAGAGCAAGATGTTCTAAATAATATTGAAAATAAATTCAAGACCAATCAAACCTTTACAGACTATTCCAACAAATCAGATAATTGAGAACATCACGAGACAAAGACCAAACCAGTGAAAAGTAAGGTGAACCAATATTGCAATGTAGAAGAGTTTTGCAAGCTCAACATAGACAAAAAATAGTGATAAGTATCAAATCCTCAATCCAAATAAATTCAAATACAATAATGAGTCACTGGGAAAAAAAACTCTCAAAAGAAGACTGAAAAAAAGAAAGCAGAAAGAGACAAAAAATCTCGAAAAGGGAGATTGGCGCCCCCTAGGATGATATGGGGGAGCACCAGTCAAATAAAGGAACCCCTATATGCACATCATGGGAGTTCCAATCAGGGTAGTGGCGCCTTGGTGTGAACTACAGGGAAGTGTCACTTTCTGAAAAAAGTTCAAAAAATGGCTTGTAACAAGATCAGACTGAGCAAAGACACAATCAATGTCTATGTAAAATATTCAATGAGGAAGAGGGAAGGGGAAATATATCATAAATAAGCATCAAACAATATCTAATGATAGGCAAAGGCTTTACAATATCCAAGGAAACACTAGACAAAGTCTATCCCCAGTGTAGTCCTCAATTTATGTTACAGAATGTATCCTCCATGGATGGGTGAAAATTCCCTTGGATTATTAGACCCCTATACCAAGACAGAAAGAGTACAAGTGGAAACTAACATCCCTTTAAACTCATATACAACAATCAAATTGAGAAAGAGAGAAAGAATATGATGTACCTTTTTCGACGTTTGTCGTCATTTCTTCCAATCCCGGAGCTTGATCCTCAAACTCACTAGTGCAAACTGAGATATTCAATAAAAACAAAACAGAAAAAATTATCTCCTACTCTGCTTTATTAGATAATACATGCCTATATACAAATATTAGAACAATAGTATACAAGAACATGTAACAATACATAGACTTGAAGGCAATATGCCAAGTATATATTGAATGAGAACCAATAAGAAGATGCTTATAGACCACGATTGATGTTGCAACAACCTCTCAAAGTGCTCCTCATCCAACCCTTTCATGAATGAATCAATATAAAAATGATGATTCTTTAATTATTTCTCCCCCTACTAGATTAGAGTTTTGATAGGCTCAGATCTAGATACCCCTTTTCTCCTTGAAAAAAAAATCAATAGATAGGCTTGAGAGGCACAACCACCATGAGAAAATGAAGGATATAGTTGTGGATATGTCTCCTTAAGTTGGGATTATATCCTAATATGAATCCATAGCATAGGGGTATAGCACAACCAACCTAATCCCAAGATATTAGGCCCTTAGAAAGAGGTGGAGGATCCCAAATTTCTCTCTAACAAGAGTGGCACTCCCCCTTGGTTGAATACAGGGCGCCATCCTCAAAAGTGGTGCTCCATTTATATGGAAAGGAGGGATCCATTCCATGAAGTGACACTCACCCAAAATGTCCATGGGGGTGTCACCCTTCATAAATTCCCCCAAAATGGTCGATTTTCCAAGAAAAAGATGTGTTTTGACCTTGAAATGATGGGTTTTTTCCTCCAATATGACTTAGGTGTCATGGAAAATGTCTTTCATTACGTCAAGGGGTTACTACACTCAACAAAGTGAATGAAATGGTAGGTAAGTTGCATACGAAATTTGCGACAGTGCATGTGACACTTAACAAGGTGCATACGTCACTTTACAACACTTCAACACTTAGGGTGCATAACTCAAGTGTGACATTTAGATGTGAAACAAAAAATGGAGGAAATAACATATTAATTACTTATTGAATGTGCCTTAAATTTGCAATATTTCAATGTTGAAATATTTGAACTTCATTAGTCTCAAATTCTCATTTGATCAACCCCAAATCACCATGGGACTATGAAAATGAATGCACAATATCATAATTCTTGCTAAAATGCTAATTGTTATGAAAAAAAACTACATATCATATCATATATATATATATATATATATATAGAGAGAGAGAGAGAGAGAGAGAGAGAGAGAGAGAGAAATAAATTTTAAAAGTAAATAAAGTGAAAACGTTAAGGTGAAGAGATGATGTTGCATTTCTTTTATTTTGTGTATTTAGGACTTTGGTATGGTCATTTTAAGAATGGTCAAACTAAGGGCCCTTCTTCCTTGTGCCCTGAGTGACAATTTTTTAATGATAAAAAAATACCAAACCAGTTATGATACCAACTTGATCCTAAATATCAACAAAAACTCTGATACCAATTTAGTCCGAAAATCATTAGATGTCAATTAGTTCATAAATACACCTAAACATCTGACTATATTCGAGAAATTGAAGATCGACTTGACTATTTTCAAATAACATGTGAAAATGCTTATTTATTCATAAAACTTCATTAACTGATGAATATAATTTGTAGAAATAATAAGTGCCAAAATGGAGAAAAATACACTGCTCTTATTAATTCTCAAAATGCCAAAAATTACAATGAAATGGTCTTTACAAATGTCAAATTATGAAGACACCCTTCAAGTCGGCTACTCCAACCCAAAAACAAAGATCACCAATAAATCCTCATGAAATTCTAAGAAGAATGAGTATAAACTCAATTATATTCTGAATAGGTGTCTGGGAAGCCCTTTTTGCACATATAACGAGACTATTGGTCTCATACATGTCAATCTAAACTAAGACTTTCATATATAGAAATTTTATAAAAATATGACATTACCATCACGATCCTCTCAAAAAATCGAGAAAAATGAGTATAAACATGACTATGCTTGGAAAAAGTGCTCAATGGCATGCAAAACGAGACAAGTCCAATAAAAGAACACCTCTTGCACACAAAACGAGACACAAATATGAACTTGGAAAAAAAACGTGTAGACCCCATTGTTGGAAAGAAAATACCACTCCCATACTATGTCTGAAGCTAGGTTTATATAGGCATGGGTGGCCTAACTATCCCCCTATATTCTTGGGCTTCATTTGTTACACTTCAAATATTATTTGTTTTGTTTATTATAAAAAATATTATATATGGCATATTGGTTAGAAGGATAGAGCTAAGACTTAGGAATATTCCTTGGAATATTCTCCCATAGGTCATTGTTTTGATTCTCATCCACCCAACTAATTTTATTCTCCCTTAGCCATTATTGACCAATCAGAGAGTTAAACATGACACTCTCTGGTTGGTCCACCTACTTGCATAGTCAACATCATGCCACGTCATCTACCACATGTACTTGTATGAATATGCCACTTGGATTCCAACTATACCTACCATGTCATCGTATGGATGCCACATCATCTATATGGATGAAACATGGCACTTTTTTATTGATCCACATGGACCCAAAAAAATATCATTTCTGGGTGACATGTGGTAGCTTGTCATGTTTCCATGTCACCATAATGATGTCAGCAGGACATCATCTCTCATTTGTGTTATCCCCTATCCTAGGGATAAATAAGGAGATCATGTATCAAGGCCCACAGGTCCTAGACATGGAGTGTTGAGATCCAGATGACTTGAGCATGGACCTGAAGGGCCCATATTTTCTTCAGTGCATCCCACCTATCAGCAGCAGGAGCCTCCATCCCACCAGCCTGGTCTCGAAGTAGCACTAAGTCTTTCTCCATGAGGTAATGAGTCCAGGTATCATGGTATGTGTCATTGTTATTTTTGAAGCACTTGAATATGTTGCACTAAATTGTCTTTCGTATCATAACATTTTCTTGGAAATTATTCTCTTTAACTTGTTCATACCTGGGAAACTAACATAATGTCCTAGTAAGATGATTCCCCTTTATTATGAGTTTCCACTAGGTGGGTCTATGAAATCTCATCATCCATTCCCTCCATACTTACCACTTTCCATCATTATTCCTCTCATCTTCCCCCACCTTGGTTTGAGCATTGGATTTTCCACGCTAGGAAGGGTTGTACCTTGCCTTGTGGGAAGAAAGGGATAAAGGCCCAGTGGGTAAAATTATCTAGCAAGGTTTAAAATCCAAAATGAAACCTTTGAGATGCTTCACCCAGGGATTCCCGAGAAAGAAATAAAAGGATTCTCAGTAAGAAAAGGGGACCCATAAAATAAATCAAAACTTAAGGTACTAGTTGGTTGATGGGAGATCTCATCAAGAGTCGGCCTGTAGCAGTATGACACTACCATCTATCTAGTCACCGAACTAGGGTAGTGTTTCTTGGTGGCATTGCCAAGAGAAAGGGGGTCTCATCACGATCCAACCTTCTCATTTATGTGAAATGCTTGTGGGTAACATTGTCAACTCTGGTCACCACATCAGGAAAATGCCCCCCACCTTTTCCCTTGAAAAGAAATAAGAATAATAATAAAAGGAATTGAATTTTATAGGAAACAATGGAATCCATGATAAGGTGCAACTCTCCCTCTATAGAGGCACCCATAGGAAAGACCTACATTTTCTTGTTATCATTGCACCCTCTTCCCAAACATTTCCCCTACACCACTACACGCACACTTACATGACCTTAGATTGGTTCTCACCTGGGAAACACCCCAAAATTAAGGAGAATTAGCCCAATAGGACATCCTGAGACCTTCTCCAAACTTGACTTGTTACACTGCATAACATCTTTGAGCATTTATTTGGGTAAAGGGGGGTTTTATGCACATATTTGGGTAGTTTGATTATTAGATGTGATTGACGTTGCTATGATCCCTATGACTTATGAGCCCATGGAGGGCATACTTTTTGTTTTTGAAGGACTTTCCCTGATGGACAGGTACATATGGGGAATGACTAGGTCGGACCACCATGGTGATGAAATCCCATGGATGTTGTGACTCCAACTACAGGCAGAGAGACACCAGAGGATTGCACTAGGAATAAAGAAGGGTATTTCCCCCGAGACACTCTGAGAGGCCTAGACCCTGTGGGGTCTTTCCTTTCCACCAGGATGTTGACCCTTAAGGGCCCCTGATGTCAGCACTTTTTCCCTAGATTTCATGTAAATTTTAATGAAAAAAATTAGCAAGCTAGTATTTTTTCATACACTTAGCAACCTAGAGACAATTGTCTTACATCTACTATGAAATGTCTAAAACCCACATTCAAAAATTTCCATAAGCAGAAATGCACATTGCTAAGTAATTATGCAGCGGAAATAAACACAATGAACAACATTCAATCACCCATGAATAACTTAAAAAATTAGGCAAATGGCAGGAAAAACCCCAATGTCGGGAAACCCAAAGAGAGAGAGAGATTCTATTAGTTTTAGGAAATATTTATCAGCAGCCACAATACCTTTCCAGCCAAGAGAAAAACCACTTACAACACAAAATCTGTCCCACCAAAATCTTCCTCGATTTTCATGCCACAGTCCATACAGTTGTACGGATTTGTTGAAACAACACCTTGGGAAAAGTGCCCACAACATACTGATGTACCTTGTTGTCCGTACAGACGACCTCCTTTTGAAAATTCAGAAAAAATACCTCAAAAATTGGGCCACCTCTTTCCTCTATTTATGTGCCAATGTTTTCTATTGTATGACATGTACGGATCCATACAGTACGACCTGTTCAACAAAATAGCACAAAAAAACTTCAAAACAGAAAATGCCTCCTTGGGATTTGTGCCCTAGCTCTCTTGGGAAATTTTCCAACTTGTTGCTCACTTTCCTCTTCAATCTCTCCTTAGAAATCTCTCTTGCTCCTTCTCTTAATGTGTCTTGCACACTACCCAATGCATTCTTTTATAAATATGAAAATGACATTTTCCCTCCAAAATGTCTTTTCACCTTCCCCAACCCTAAATCTGAAGGGCAAGATCTAATATTTCCTTTGCAATATCAAGGGTCATGATTCATTCCCTCCAAAATGAATCACTTAAAATATGAAAGTACATTTCACTTTATTACATAAGTTCGCTTTATGGAATAAAGTCACTTTAAAATTATAAGGTATACTTTATTAAAAAGTCACTTTAATAAAAGAATCACTTTACAACTTTATAAAAACCCATTACAAAGTTAACTTCCTAGTAGTGTCAACATAAGGTAACATCTGCATACAAGACAAAACATGCAGAGTACCTCCTGAGCTAAAAATCTAACACTCCCTCTTAGAGAGGGATGTACTCGCTTCCATCTCCATCATCTGGTCCCATCACATTGTGCTCAGTAGGAGCTCCCTCTGAACTTGGATCCATCCTTAACACCTGTACAAAAATTGAACTAGAAGATCTTCTCCTTATAGCGACCTGGAACCCTAAGCTACTTAGTGAATCCACCCCACCCTGAGCATTGTTTCGATCACACCAGCTGAGCCTTTTGTTGGTTCTTAGAAGAGACTCATTCTCTTCTCTTGGAATGCAAGACTGAATCCTTGGTCCCACTGCATTCTTAGGAGCCTCCTCATGCTCCTCATCTGACATTGAATCACACACTAAAGTTTTTCCTCGCAACATATACAACATGTCCACCCGATCATCAATCAGTTGTAGTTCCATCGGGTCCTCTCCTTCCTTGTAGATAAATACATGTTCCCTCTTGAACAATGTACACTATCCTACATCCTCCAAGGCTGAGATTAAGAGAAATTTAACCCTCAACCCTGGAACAAAGATAACTCCATAAATCTGTAGGAATCCTCCATACCCGAGTTGGAATCTAACCCTTCCAACTCTACGTACAACTCACACCATACCACCTTCATTTTCCACCTATCGGTTAGGACCTGTCTCTATGATATTTAGGAATACTCGCCAGATTCCCTTCATGTGGCAAGAAGATCCACTATCCACAATCCATCTGATATCACCTCCAAAACCTCCACTACCGACACTGGAAACTAGGGTAACCAAATAAAATTCCCTATCATACTTGGAAGCAAAGTCCTCCATGGTTGTTGTAGCATCTATCTCAAGGCTCTCTGGTTCATTCTTCTTCTTCTTCCTTTCAAGACAATGACAAGCAAGGTGTGCCAACTGGTTACAACAATAACATTTGAATTTACTCAAGTCCCTCCCAAAACTTTATTTCTTCTTTCTCTTTTTAGTAAGAGAAACATTCTCATCATCTCCATCTATCTTCTGTCAAATGATCTGAGATCCTTCTTGGATCTCATCCTGAGTGAAATCATCCCACACTCTGCTCCAATCTAGAATATGCTCATGACCCACCACACACTTCACGAAGACTTCCCATTCTTTGGTGAAGCCTTTCAAGGCTATCCTCACCAACTCTGAATCTAATATGACCTCTCCAACAATAGCCAAGTCATATTTCACTTTAGCTACATGGGAAAGATAAGAAGAAACAACCTCCTCCTTACCCATCTTGGTATCATGCATCTTATCCTTCAAGGCCATCTTTTTGGTTCTCATTCTTAGCCTCAAATAAGTTCTCAAGTGCATCCTGCATCTCTTTGGCTCTCTTCTTCTCAACCAAGTGTGGTATAAGGTGATCCTTCACCCCATCCAAAATAATCCTCTGAGCTTTGGCCTCCTTGAACTCATGTAAATTCAAAGAAACGAGATCTGTTGCAGGAACCAAAACAAGAGAAATGACATAGCTCCAAATCTTGTTCTCCTTGCAAACAACTGACATCCAGACCGTCCACTGCAAATAGTTGGAAATGTCATCCAACCGATCCTCAAATATAATACATGAAGCCATATTCCCTGTCATGGATCAAGGAAAACAATAAAAAATTTCCCCCCTTCAACCTTGCCTAAAAAACTCACTGTTCACTATCACTCAGAGACTAAGCTCTGATACCATGTAAATTTTAATGAAAAAAATCAGCAAGCTAATATTTTGTCATACACTTAGCAACCTAGAGATAATTGTCTTGCATGAACTCTGAAATGTCTAAAACCCACATTCAGAAATTTCCATAAGAAAAAAATACACATTGTTAAGTAATTATGCAGTGGAAATAAACACAATGAAAAACATTCAATCACCTATGAATAGCTTAGAAATTTAGTCAAACGCTAGGGAAAACCCCAATGTAGGGAAACCGAAAGAGAGAGAGAGATTCTATTAGTTTTAGGAAATATTTATCAGCAGCCACAATACATTTCCAACCAAGAGAAAAACCACTTACGACACAAAATCGATCCCACCAAAATCTTCCTCGATTTATGTGCCACAGTCTGTACAACTGTACGGATTTACTGAAACAACACCTTGGGAAAAGTGCCCACAACAGAATGTTGTACCTTGTTGTCCATACAACTGACCTCCTTCAGAAAACTCAGAAAAACTTCCTCGAAAATGGTGCCACCTCTTGCCTCGATTTTTGTGCCAATGTTTATTATTGTACGACATATACAGATCCCTACAATATGGACTATTCAACAAAATAACATAGAAGCACTTCAAAACATAAAATTCCTCCTTGGGATTTGTGCCCTAGCTCTCTTGGGAAATGTGCAAACTTGCTACTCACTTTCCTCTCGAATCTCTCCTAAGAAATCTCTCTTGCTCCTTCTCTCAATGTGTCTTGCACACTACCCAATGCATTATTTTATAAATATGAAAATGATATTTTCTCTCCAAATTGTCTTTTCACCTTTCCCAACCCTAAGTCCAAAGGCTAAGATCTAATCTTTCCTTTGCAAGATCAAGGGTCATGATTCATTCCCTCCAAAATGAATCACTTAAAATATTAAAGTACATTTCACTTTATTACATAAGTGCACTTTATGAAATAAAGTCACTTTAAAATTAGAAGGTACACTTTATTAAAAAGTCACTTTAATAAAAGAACCACTTTACAACTTTATAAAAACCCATTACAAAGTTAAGTGCCTAGTAGTGTCAACATAGGGTAACATCCACATACAAGACAAAACATGCGGAGTACCTCCTGAGCTAAAAAGATAACACGCCATCCAGTCAGGGTTTGCATTTATGAGGGAGGCTTAGTGTTAGTTGGCACATGTGGCGGCATTTAGGGCCTTTAGAGGCCAAACATTTTTCATTTGAGGCCTATCATTCCACCCTAGGGTCTTAACGTTACCCTAGAAGGGCATGATGTCACCCTTAGATTTGATTTTAGGGTTTGATTATTGTTATTTATGTAAAAACTAGATTTTAAATGTGATTTGGCCATGTCGTCCTTTTTATGACCTAATTGTAATTAAAGGTCATTGATATTGTGTAAATAAGGGAGAAAAACTCTCATTTTGATCATATTCCATCATCACACAAGTGGTGAAGTCTGAAATTTGCGCTCTCTTTAGGATTATTGGCTGAAATTTTCGGCACACTTCTTGGAGGAGGCTAATTTTTTGTGTCTCTTGGCTATTTTCATGGTGAAAGATCTTCAACTAGGGTTTGAGCTTGATTATTCTTGGTGAAGTAAGTAGAAAATATGCATTTATTTATTATGAATGAATGCTTATGGTGAATTTACTTGTTTCATATTAAAGATTATGCAATTGCTTGCTTGAAACCCTAGGAGAAAGACATAAGTTATTATATTTTTCTCTATAATTTTCCACTTGTTTAAATTTCTCAAAGAGCACCTTATCTAGAAGTAGATACTAGAGCCCTACCATTGTAGCACTCTATTAACCCTACTTCATTTCCTATTGCATATTTTATTTCAAATTGTCCAAGGAAAAGAGAAATCGCTAGGGCCTAAGTTTCCTTACTTTCTAGCAATTATCTCTAGGACTAGGATGTTTGAGGCCTCGGGTTACCAAAACCTATTTCATATTATCCAGCTCCTTTTACTAGGTATTATCATTTATTTCTCCCTCTAAGAGTTGTTTTTTCTATGATTGACTCCATTACCCTCGAAGGAACTAGTCTATTCACTACTAGTGATTGATTGATCAAACTACTTTCAAACTATCTTCTTTGGAACATCCACTAACTCCTACTAACCTTAGATTAGTCTAATTCACTAACCAACTTGTTGTTGTTGCAAAATATTTCTACAGTCATCTAACAACAACAGATTGACCTCAAAAGTGACATATATTGTTAGCTATACATTGTTAAATTTGCTTGTAACTATATAATATCAATTTGCCTTGTTAAAGCTACCTTTTCTAGTCTTTTCTCAAGCATTTTGAAGCATAATTATTGTGTCTGTTACAAATTTATCATTGTTATTGTAAAATGTTGTATTGTTGCAATTTTATGTCCGCTGGTATATTTTTTAAGAGTTCATTGTCCTATGAATAATTAATATCATTTTTTAACTTGGAAAGTGCCCTTTTTCTATTTTGTTGTCTTGTTCTAGGAAGGTACACAATATTATTCACTTGATTCATTTATATAAGACATAAAATAACCCTTTGAAGTTGAGTGACTTGTGAGAGGGGGGGAACTTGCTTATACTTTGGCCTTAACCTTCTTAAACCCTCAGGTCACTGGGTACGTCTCCCCTGGGGTACATTGATATTATCCTAAATTGAAAGGGGTTACCTATTAATGTGACAGTGATAGGTCACTCCCTGTTACGCCAATATTTCTTTCACTTTCCTTGGATTTTGGGCAATTACATATCTTTCGATAACATTTTTGCGCCTTTTCTGGGGAACACTGAGTCAATATTCATGAACGACACTTTTTCGGTAAGCCTTTATCCAAAGCCTTCTTTTCACAAATATTACCTAGCGACTCCACTGAGGATGATTCCCTCATCCCTTTGATAATAATTAAGAGGATATCTCATGACTCCACTAACCTTCTCCAAGGTTCCATCTTACTCTCAATTTTGTGATATTTTGAAGGTATGGGATCATGGTACCCTAGGAACAAGTGTATCTAACTATTGATTTCAAAAAATTTCAAGGATACTTGCATTATGTTGATTCAAAATGGTTAAACAAATCTCCAAGATTCAAAAGGCCTCCAAATTACTCATATTGTAGAATTCTTGAAGTATATAAGTGAGATAGAATTGGAAGGGGAGGATGTTTTGGTAAAACTATTCATACTTTCTCTGGCATCGTTTTTGCAAGATTGGTTTAAGGGTTTTTGTGAAGATAGGGTTATATCATCTTTCATATACCTCATCAGTAGGTTTATTGAGTTTGTCAAACCACAATGCCAGACATATGAAGATACCCTTCAAAATATCACAATATCCCTAGAGGACGAAGGATTTACCACTGATATTGTGGAATATCTCAAGGATGTGTACCATACTCAATACCAATAACCCTATGTTATAGAAGGATACATTTATGAAGAAAGTTGTCAACCCCTTGAAGAGGAACAAGATTTTTCCCGTGATTCGATAGAATGTGGTAAAGATTCAACTAAAGAAGTGAATTATGAGGATGAAGCATTAATATCCTCTCCTCTATATGATGAAGCTCTCCAAGATGCTATCTCTCCTAAAAAATATGAAGAGAATGAGGTGAGTCATTTTCCTTTCCAATTTTTTGATGACACTTTATTCTATGATTCAGAAAGTGAAGAAGTAAAGGAACCCTTGGAAGATCTAGGTCCTTCATTTTCTGATGAAGACATGATTAAAGAGATGCGTTTTGGAGATGATGTACTAGACCCTCTTCCATTTGATGAATTCATCCAAGCCATTGACGCTCCTGCAAAGCAAGAAGTGAACATGGTAAGTTATTTCCCTTTCCAATATTTTGATGATGCTTTATTTTATGATTTGGAAAGTGAAGAAGTATTAGAGTATCCCTTGGATGCATTAAATCCTTCGTGTTATGACAAAGGTAGTGACATGGTTGATAGTATTGATGAGTTCATACATGTTGGAAGACATAAGTGGGATGTGATTGGTTTTGATGAGGATCCCAATTATGATATGGAAGGATATCTTTGAATGTTTCCTTTACAACAATCATATGATGTTCCTAGTAATTTTGATGTTTGGAAACAAGATGATGATATAGTTAAAAAAGTTTTCCAAGCACCAAAGGATGACCCAGTGCAATGTTCTCTTGATGATTTTCAATCATACCTTGAGGAATTTGATGAGTATTCCTTTGAGCACTTGGATTTATTCTATGAAGAATATTATCAACCACCATTGTGCTCAAATTTTGATAAAGGTGAAGATGTTTCTTTCTTGAAGAAGGATACTTGTGACAAGGTTGTACAAATCCCTTCGACTACTTTACCTCACTATGTCACTAAGGGTGTAGTTGGGAAACATGTCCCTTGTCTGGACTTTTCTCTAGGGAAAATACTTCTTTTAGAATCCAAGTTTAGGTTGAATATATTAAGATGAAGTTTATTATCTCAATATTTCAGCCTCCCCTTAAGAAATTGTTAGTCATCCTCTAGGTTCTTACTAGTCCTTTCCTAGACCTCAAGACATGATGACGTCCAAGGTAGCCAGCCTTCAGACTCTTTGAGTTAGTATTTTGAGCCTTTGATTTTTCACGATCCCTTTATAAGATGGATTGATCACTTTCCTAGAAGTGTGACTTGGCATGATTTTGTCCCTCCCTCTCGCCTCCATGAGCTAGAATTTACGATTTTCGATGATGTGATACATGTTCTAACTCATGTTATTTTTTTGCTTGACTTGTCATTGTTTTGGTTTAAGATGAAGCACATAGGAAGGTATTATGAGATATTGCTAGAATGATTTCACTGGTTATTTGAATACACATAGAATTCAACCAACAGGTAAGTATATTAGGTAGGAGTTTGCATCCATTATATATACCATTTGACCATTTTCATATAATGCTAGTGTAGTGTAGTTTCATTTTGTATTCTTTCATTTTGTATATATTCATGCTTATTTTTATTCCACTATGTTATATATGAGAGAGGGGTGATATCACCACCCTAATGATTACTAATACATTTTTTGAGATCTAGTAGGTACAGGTCATGCCAGATATGTTGAGGTTCTCATGTGCTCTACAATGACCACATTTCCCCGAGTTAGAGACAGATGTTATCCCCATTCCTAGGGATAACTAAGGAGATAATGTCTCGAGGCCCACAGGTCCTAGACATGGAGTGTCAAGAGCTATATGAATTGAGCATGGCCCTAGAGGTACCATCTTTTATTTAGTGCAACCCACTTATCAGCAGTAGCAGCCTCCATCCCACTAGACTGGTCTCGAAGTAGTAGTAAGTCTTTCTCCATGAGGTAATGAGTCTGGGTATCTTGGTATGTGTCACTCTGATTTTTGAAACACTTGAATATGTTGCACTAAATTATCCTTCATATAATAATGTTTTCTTGGAAATTATGCTCTTTAACTTTTTCATACCTGGTAGGGTGACATAATGTCCTAGTAAGATGATTCCCTTTTAGGATGAGTTCCCACTGGGTGGGTCTATGAAAGGTCATCTTCCAGTCCCTCCATACTTACCACTTTCTATAATTATTCATCTCATATTCCCCCACCTTGGTTTGGGCATTGGGTTTTCCACGCTAGGAAGGGTTGTACCTTTCCTTGTGGGAAGAAGGGGATAAAGGCCCAGGGGGTAAAAGTAGGTGGAAAGAGTTAAAATAAAAAATGAAATCTTTGTGATGCTTCACCTAGGGATTCTTGAGAAAGCAATAAAAGGATTCTCAGTAAGAAAAGGGGACCCATAAAATAAATCAAAACTCAAGGTGCTAGTTGGTGGATGGGAGGTCTCATCACGAGTTGTCTTGTTAGGTCCATGGGCATGTAGCGATATGACACTACCATCTATATGGTCACCAAACCAGGTTAGTGACTCTCGGTGGCATAGCCAAGAGAAAGGGAGTCTCATCACGAGACAACCTTCTCATTTCCGTGAAATTCTTGTGGGTAACAATGTCACGTCTGGTCACCATGCCAGGATAGTGTCCCCCAACTCTTCACTTCAAAAGAAAAAGGACAAAAATAAATTACACTAAGAATAAAAGGAATTTAATGGGATATGAAACAATGGCATCCATGATAAGGTGTATCTCTCCCTCTAAAGAGGCACCCATAGGCAAGACCTACATTTCCCTATTATCACTTCACCCTTTGCCTAAACATTTCCCCTACACCACTTCATGCACATTTACATGACCTTAGATTGGTTCTCACTTGGGAAACACCCCAAAAATAAAGAGAATTATCCTAATAGGACATCCTGAGACCTTATCCAAACTTGACTTGTTAAACTGCATAACGTCTTTGAGCATTTGTCTTGGTAAAGGGGGGTTTGATGCGCATGTTTGGGTAATTTGATTATTAGATGTAATTGACATTGCTATGATCCCTATTACTTATGATCCCATGGAGGGTGTACTTGTTGTTGTTGTAAGACTTTTCCCGGTGGTCTGGTACATATGGGGGAATGATTACATTGGACCTCCATGGGGCTGAAAGCCCAACAGATGGATAATGTGACCCCAACCAGGGGTAGAGAGACACCAGAGGATTGCACCAGGAAGAAAGAAGTGTGTTTTCCATAAGACACTCTATAAGGCCTAGACCCATGGGGGTCTTCCCTTTCCACCAAGATGTTGACCCTTGAGGGCCCCTGACGTCATTAGTTTGACCCTAGATGTCTTCCAATTAGGGTTTGCATTTATGAGGGTGGTTTGGTGCTAGTTGGCACGTGTGGAAACATTTAGGGCCTTTAGAGGCCAAACGTTTTTCATTTGAGGCCTAGCGTTCCACCCTAGGGGCCTAACGTCACCCTGGAAGGGCATGATGTCACCCTTATATTTGATTTTAGGGTTTGATTAATGTTATTTATGTAAAAACTGGATTTTAAATGTGATTTGGCCATGTCGTCCTTTTTATGACCTAATTGTAATTAAAGGTCAATGATATTGTATAAATAAGGGAGAAAAAATATCATTTTTATCATCATCTCTCATCACACAAGTGGTGAAGTATGAAATTTGCGCCCTCTTTAGGGTTATTGGATTACATTTTAGGCACACTTCTTGGAGGAGGCTAGTTTTTGGTGGTTCTTGGCTATTTTCATGGTGGAAGATCTTCAACTAGGGTTTGAGCTTGATTATTCTTGGTTAATTAAGTATAAAATCTGCATTTCTTTGTTGTTAATGAATGCTTATGGTGAATTTACTTGTTTCATATTAAATATTATGAAATTGCTTGCTTGAAACCCCAGGAGAAAGACATAAGTTATTATCTTTTTCTCTATAATTTTCCACTTGTTTAAATTTCTCAAAGAGAATTAAATTTCTCAAAGAGAAGATTATCTAGAAGTAGATACTAGAGCCCTACCATTGTAGCACTATAGTAACCCTACTTCCTTTCCTATTGTATATTTTATTTCAAATTTTCTAAGGAAAAGAGAAATCGCTAGGGCCTAAGTTTCCTAACTTTCTAGCAATAATCTCTAGGACTTGGATGTTTGAGGCCTTGGGTTACCAACACCTCTATCATATTCTCCATCTCCTTTGACTAAGTATTATCATTGTTTTTTCCCTTTGAGAGTTGCTACTACTATCATTGACTCCATTACCCTAGAAGGAACTAGTCTATTCACTACTAGTGATTGATTGATCAAACTACTTTCAAACTATCTTCTTTGGAACATCCACTAACTCCTAATAACCTTAGATTAGCCTAATTCACTAACCAACTTTTTGTTGTTGAAAAATATTGCTACAACCATCTATTAGAAAAAAAATTGACCTCAAAAGTGACATATATTGCTAGCTAGACATTGATAATTTGTTTGTGACTATCTAATGTCAATTTTCCTAGTTAAAGCTACCTTTTCTAGTCTTTTCTCAATAATTTCGAAGGATAATTATTGTGGTTGTTACAAATTTATCATTGCTATTGTAAACTGTTGTACTGCTGCAATTTTATAACTTCTAGTATAGTTTTTAAGAGTTCATTTTCCTATGAAGCATTAATATCATTTTGGTACTTGGAAAGTGCCCTTTTTCTATTTTGCTGTCTTGTTCTGGGAAGGTACACAATATTATTCACTTGCTTCATCTCTATAAGACATAAAAGAACCCTTTGAATTTGAGTGACTTGTGAGAGGTCGGGAACTTTCTTATAGTTTGGCCTTAGCCTTCTCAAACCCTCAGGTCACTAGGGACATCTCCCCTGGGGTACATTGATATATTCCTAAATAGAAAGGGGTTACCTATTAATGTGACAATGATAGGTCACTCCCTGTTATGCCAATCTTTCTTTCACTTTCCTTGAATTTTGGGAAAGTACAGATTTTGTGATAACAAGTTGTATGGACCTGTATGGACAGGACACGTGGAACCCCTACTTTGACATTTTCCCTAGTTTGACCAAACTTTGATAGGACATAAATTATTCATACAAAATTCATTTGAGGAAATAATTTTTCTGTTGGAAAGCTATCTCCGAGCTCTACTCAATGAACTAGTTTTCAAGATCATTTGAGAAGATATATTTTTAATCATTTTAGATCCTCTTGGATCCTTTTTTAACGTCTTGGATCCTCATATATCACACCTCCCCACTAAAGAACTTTTGGACCTCCAAAAGTATGGATCATTCAGAAATGAAGTGAGAATTCTTTCACCTCACTTGTCCAATGTCATCCATCCTTCCTACTTGGTTAACGAGCACTCGACTCATCACAACCATAATGAATACTATAAAAAAATTGTTGACCAAGTTAACCATTCCCTTAAATTCACAAACTCCACCATTCATTTTTGCAGCTACTAACCTTACTCCATTGACTAGTAATAAACTAAACAACAAAAATTAATATACAGATGTGAAAAAGAATGAACCATCAACATATTTTCCCTTCTTAACATGAAAAATATCAACCAAAGGACTTGTCCTGCTTTCAAGCATAGGCTATAAGTATGGATACTAGATACTAGCATTAACTAACATTTTACCTCTAGTGACAATTGTCAAAGTAGTCTTCATCAGATGAGATTTCACAATGAACTCAAACCCATCTATGAAACGATGATACTTGTTTTGTTCCCTATAGAAAATGGCCTTCCTGTCATACACGTATGGACTTCCCAAAACCATCCCACAAATGTCGAGTAGAACCACGTTTAACTCTACCTCATTAATGAAACTAGATGTGATCACAAACCATATATTGCATTTCTTAGCTACATGTACCTAAGCATTATCACAAATACAACCCAATAGATATGGTCTCGGATGAGGCCTAGTTTCCAATCCCAAATTCTGAACAACTTGCTCTAAAATAAGATTCACTTGTGATCCACTATCAGCAAGTGTATCATTATTAGTTTGCTTTGAGATAACTTGTAAATGAAACATGTCATTTATTTTCCTTCCATCAGGAATTACATTAGACTTTGCAGAAGACGTATGCGAATTGAAACTTGTAAAAAAATATTTACCTTTGATACCCATAGCTATAAACTTAGTTTCATCCTCACAATCTGATCCAAGATGTTGAACGATGGTCATGGTCTTCTCTTTACCCTTTCTAGGTTGAGCCCACTTCGATTTCAATTAATGATGAAACTTCCAACAATGCTTCTTATCATGTCCTTTCTTCGCATAGTGAGAACATGTAGGATTCTTCTCTTCATCCTTATTCACTTTAGTTTTCTTCTTACTCTTCCCTTTTTTCTTCGACTTTTCCTTGAATGGATGTGGATCCTCTGACACATCCTCAACAACATGTTTTCCTTTGTTGGATTCAATATGAGTAGATTATACTGATACTTCGTCAATATTAGTAGTATTAAACATCAATATAGTATGGTGAAGATATGAGTGCATACCACCAATATATTTTAGAAGAGTCTCAGGAGTATGTAATGGAATTCCAAAAGAAAATGCCTTCCTCTTGCATTCTTGTGTATAAGCTTGAACACTTTTCCCTTTTCCTTGTCTTAAATGTTGCCAAGAAATCATTGATGTTTTCATATAAGCTAATGGATAAAATTTATTTCCTAATGCAACAACAAATTCAATCCATGAAGAAATTATTTTACCATCTTGAATAAGATTAGCTTATGTTCGACTCTCCCACCATATCAAGGTTGTGCCACTTAGGCGAAGAGTAGCCAAATATATCTTTGCACTATCCTGTATGATTTTATGTACTCTATAATACACTTCAATCTATTTGACCCAATTATCCAACTTCTCTACATTCAACTCTCCATCATAAGTAGGAAAATCAAACTTTACATCTATCTTTAACAAAGGAAAATCATGAGAATGAGTATACTTCTTAGAATGTTTCTTCCTCTTATGAGAAGAATGTTCACTTCCATAGGAAAAATATGAGGAGGAGGAGGATTATGATGATGATGATGGGGACAAAGGAGGCTCTAGAGGTTCTTCACCTTTTCATTCTTCTTTAATTGTCGTTCCCGATGGACCACCTTCATTTTGGTGACGAGTTCCTCTTCGCCTTTCCAGGTTTTTGGGTCTCCTTTTTAATGCCTCCAATTACCTTATATTGTCCTCTATGTTGACCAAATTTACCTCAGACATATGCATCATTTTCCTATTTTCTTTAAAGACATGTTTTTTATCCATTATTGTGTATACATGAGGTAACCTATTTTTAAATTATGATTTATGAGATTTCTTAATTATTGGAATTGAATGATTGATGTTAAATGGTCTCTAATTACCATGGTTGATTCAAGAAGATCTTATGACACAACTCTTACTCATTCAGTACCCATTTCAATGTTCATATGATATTCAATTCATTCATTACCATTGTATTTTACTATGCACATCCAATACCAATATTCTTGTTCCGCATGTGCACATCCGATACCAGTTTTTCATCCACAGGATTTGTTATTTGAATGAATTTACTTTGAATGGGTCCAAGGAATTTGTTGGTTATAACATCTTTTGTTTTTTTTAAACTACGATATGCTTCATCCTCATGCACTTCGTGTCATGAGGATGAAGCCAATTCCATGAAAAATGTTAGATTGGCCAATTGTAATATTAACACACTCATTTGATATTATCTCGATGTCTTTGTTGTAACTATGATTTATTTTTAAGAAGAGGGCCCTGTAGATGATAGATATACAAAGATTAAGTAAATAACTATTATGTTGTAGATCTTATTCATGATTAAACTATTACGTAAACATGTTTATGAAGTAATGATATGAGTTACAATTTATGAAATTGATGTGTTTGATAAAGTTCTCCATTCCGTAATTTTCTTTGAGCTTCCTTGTTGGCATGAAAAGGGCCCACCGATCCAACCAAGGTAATATTATTTGTAATTATTGTTTGAATGTAATTATGTTTGTGTGTGAGTGAAAAATTTTCATAGTTTAATTGTAAAACATTTAGTATAATTTCATTTATGTTGTGTTTCAGTAATATGTTTGATAATGTGCAATATTGGTTTGTGATAATTATGTAGATGTTCATAATTTCCGGGTGAGCATTTATTATTCTTGTGTGTGAAAAAAATCATTTGCTAAGTTGTGTTCTTAAACGTTTGTTTCTATTTTGCAAGTACAAAAACAATTAAGATCCCATCATTCACCCTACATGGACCATTAAAAGGGGAATCTTAATACACCTAGTGTTTCCTGTGTAGGGACAAAGAGTTTCTTCCATAATTGATTAAGTTATGAGTGGTTTCCTTTTGAATATTGTGTGCATAAAGTTGATTACAATTTACTGTTGAAATTAGTTGCTACAGGAAACAGAGTCAAAATCCATCTTTTTATTTCATGAGCCTCTAAATGGACAAATTCATTACTTGAGAAAGAACCTTTAGATCACATTCTTGTTGGATTCTGTTTATGATTTTTTCTTTTTGATCTTCAAGTTGTGTGAGGAAGATATATTAAAAATTGTAAAACAAAGTATTGGTTTTGAGCGTTTCTCATTTAGGATATACCCATCAGACATAGGAAATTATCTGTTATCGACACATATATTGTAACAACTCTGCTGGTTATGAATCCCGGTTGATAGTTTATGTTTGGTAATATATTATACATATAATTGCACCAAGATAGGTTTTTCCACAATTCCTTTACCATGGCTTCCATCTCAAGGAACATTTTTTGAAACTACTTATCAGCCTCAGAAATAAAATCTTTGTGATCCATTTCTTTTCTTATAATTATTCATCCAATTTTAGGATTAAAGTCTTCAATCATGCCTTCACCTCACTTAAATTTAGACCTCATAATAATTCACTTTCAAATACACGTCAAAACCATCTCTGATATCAACTGATATGAAAATACCAAACAAGTTATGATACCAAATTGATCTAAATTATCAACAAAAACCGTGATACCAATCCATCCCTAATTCAAGTAATCGATGGTTTGTCTTTTTTCTCTAAGAAGATATGTGACAGCTACGCTCATTCACCAAAAGATGAGTAAAATGAGGCTCTGAAGGAATTTTTATAATAAAAATGAATGCCAAAAGCCTATAGATCCAAAAACCTAAACCTAGGAGATGAAGTGCCAAAAGTCATGTGGGCCCCGTTGGGGTAAGTTAGTACATCAACTTCCCAGGGTCGTAACTTTTGCATACGAACTTCATTTTAGGCATCTGATATCTCGTTTGAAAGGTATTTTTGAGAACTACACATTATGCCATCAAACTATGAATTCATATACATTTTGAATTTGGAAATCCAAGAAAAAATTGTTTAGGAAATGTCCCCATTACAGAGAAATGTGTTGAACTAAAAATTGTGAAGATGAGCCAATTGGAATTTGGAATAGGCGAGTGGCCACCAATATCCACCTGGATCAAAACACAATTCAGATATTTTGTGTGCTTATAGACTTGAATTAATCACCAATAGAGTGTGTTATTTCATCCATGGTGTTTGAAAAGAGAAATAAAGAACTCACAACCAATTTTGCAAATATGATCACAACAACATTGGTTTCCATATACTAGTAAAGGAATCGATCTAAGTGTAACTAGTGGTAGGAAAGAGAGTCCCAACAAATCCTTGCTACTTGGAATTTATATCAAAAGAGAATATCTTAATCAAAGCTAGGTTGGAGAGACAAGGAAGGGGGAGAAGTACACAACCATTGGAGACAAAACTGAGTTAACATATGCTTTTGATTCCATATTGAACTACATAATCAAAGTTATAAAAAAAGAACAAGGAAAGCTATGAATAAATAGTGTTCTATCTTCTTGGGGTCCATGCATGGTTCTTGAAGATACCTTTTATCTAAGATAAGGAACTAATCTTCCAAGCACTCAATAGAACAATACTATTTCTCTTATAGAATTTGGGTTTCAATGAAGAGAGTAGACATAACTTCTATAAATTTGTTCTTCTATGCTCCAAGAGAGTCTTAGAGATTGTAACCAATTGCATATTGAGAAGGAAGGAATGAATCATACTTTTCTTAAAAGATATAGAAGACTTGTTTGTCACCATAAGTAAGTAACCAATAAGTTACGTGGAGAAAGGATCTAGATAATCTTGTAGTAGAGGTTACATAGAGTACATAATCCTTCTAGCCATTCTAAAGATAGGGAACATAGATATAGAGTTCAGAAGTAAAATTCCACATAGTTTCTATGTTGGTGAAGAGAGTGGGCTATAAGTCCCTCAATTACAAATCATAATATTGATGAAGTGCATAGTTTTATGGGTTTGGATGGATATTATAGAATATTTGTGGAAGCTTTTTTTGCATATTGTGAATCCTATTACTAAGTTATAAAAGAAGAATAAGAAAGTTATGTGGATATAATGATGTGAGGAATCATCTCAAAGAATTAAAGAAATATGGATGACAACTCTTATATTAAAGGTATTAGATATGGATCAATATTTTCTAGTATGTACATATTCTTCAAAACAAGGATGATTGGAACATTAATGCAAGAACATAGGGTAATTACCTAGACTTAAAAAAATATTTGATCACATGAAGAGAATTATGTAACCCATTATTTAGAACTTGTTACTATAGTGCATGCATTAAGAATTTGGAGACATTACTTGGTTGGAAGAAAATGAATTTAATATAGATCATCATGAATTCAAATTTTATTTATATAAAGTAACCTAAATGCTAGACAAAGGTGGTGGTTATAATTATTGAGTGAGTAGGTGGTGGTTATAATTATTGAGTGAGTATGATTTTGATATATCATATGTTAAGGGAAATGTAAATAAAGTAGTAGATGCTTTAATTTGTATTCCACATATATTCCCGTATCTTCTTATTCTCATATCTTCTCAGTTTTTCCATTGAAGACAAATTTGTTAGAAAATAGATTGAAATTACAATTTGAAAAAGAATGGCATAAGGAAGTTAAGCTAAAATTAGAAAATGAAGTGATGAAAATTCATAAATATGAAGGTTATACCTTCTATGATTATAGCTTATTACGATTTCATGAAAGGATTTATGTTCCACCAAATGATGAGATTTAAAATTTAATTTTAAGAGAAGCTCATAAAGTAGTTTATATGGCTGATCTAACCGTAAAGAATATGAATGCAAACTTGAAACTACCTTTTTTTCAAGGAAATGAAGAGAGATATAATTAATTATGTAGCTAGATTCTTTGAATGTTACCCGAATATAATTATTGGAACTACCCGAATTACCTATAATGGAAAGTATTTTTGATATATTTTATAGTAGGATTACCTATTATGTGAAGATACATGATACTATCTTTGTATTAATGGACACCTTAATTAAAAACGTGTATTTAATTCCAAGTAAAGAATACTTATCAATCACTAGAGATCACAAGAGTATTTATCAATGATATAGTAATATTACATGGAATTTCCAAAGAAGCTAATTCCAATAGAGGGTCTGTGTTTATAGTAAGATTTTGGACAAGTTTTCAAGTGGTGTTGGGAATGGGACTTAATTTTAGTACGATGTACCACCCTTGATGGATAGATAAAAAGAGTAAATCATATATTAGAAGATATATTGCATATGCATGTAATGGATTAATAGAACCTTTACAAAGATCTTTTACTCCTTGTAGAATTTTTATATAATAATACTTATGAAATCTTGATTAAGATGGAATTTCTTGGTAGACCATGTAGGACACTTTTTAGCTGGTACAGGCTAGAAGTTAGAGTCATAGTTGAACTAGAAATAATCCAAGATATGGAATAACAAATGAATATGATTCGAGGAAGGTTAAAAGAGGCACATGATAGATAGAAGAGTTGTGTGAATGTGCATAGAATTGATAGAAGTTATAAATTTGGGGATATAATATCTTTTCAAGTTAGACCACAAAATTGTGGTCTAACTTGCAAAGATATTACAAGCTCCATTAAATTTGGCAAAGGAGTGAAGTCTTCACCATAGTACATGGACCATCTATAATTCTTGAAAGGAAAGGATTGGTTGCTTATCATCGTTCACTATCATTATCATTAGATTGTATGCATGATGTTTTTCATGAAATTTTTTTATGTCATTATATTTTAGACCCTTCTTAAGTTATTGATTTGAGTCATTTGAAGATGTTAGATGAGGGGGTATTGATGGAAAAACCAATCCACATACTAGACCATTGCACTCAACATCTTCGGTGTTGTTTGGTAGACCAAGTAAAGGTCTAATGGTATAGTTATAGCCCTGACTCAACTACTTGGGAGGATGCAATTGAGATGCATTAACAATTTTTTTATTTCTTTTAGAGATTCAGAATAATGTTTCCTGAAGAGGGGTTGTATGATCCGGATTTAGGAGTAGAACAAACTGATTAACATAATGAATACAATAAACACATAGATATGAAGAACAACACAAAGATCCAATGAACAATATATTCTATTAAATAATGAAATAGGTTGAAATTGTAAAACTGCAGAACTGAAACACTTGCTCGAATGGTGGTAGCTATCTCTGAGAAGAGATGTGGCTGGTACGTGCATCCGTCTAAGCAAAATGGATTACAATGAGGCTCCAGAGGCCTTTTTGATATTACTCATGAATTCCAAAACCCTAGACATCCAAAAACCTAACCCTAGAAGGTGAAATGCCAAAAGTCATGTGGGCCCTATGGGTAAGTTGTTGTAATTTGGTACCTCAACTTCCAAGGGTCGTAAATTTTGCATACGACCTCTATTTTAGGCATGTGATAGCCTATTGGAAAGGTCTTTCAGATAACTACACATTTCACCATCAAAATCTGACTTTGTCAATAGTTTGACTGTGGCGAGCCAAAAAAAAAACATTTAGGGCCCCAAAATGGCCTTGGAAGTACAACAAGATGCATTGACATGAAAACATACAAAATAAGCCAGTTGGATTAGGCGAGAGGCCACTCATATCCACCTAGACGATGTGTGGGGGTTCAGAAATCCCCAAAAGTGTAGAACCCACAATTACAACGCAGTACAGAAGAACATGTTGAACATAAAACAGACACGAGGAGCCAGTTGGAATAGGTGGGTGGCCACCAAGATCCACCTAGATCACTGTATGTCGTTCCTTCTTTTGTTTTGACTAGTTTAACTAATTGGGTCATATTATATGAGAGTATTTTGATAACAAAATGACTCAGATTATTGAAATTTGTTATGATGATGAGACTTAAACTCTTTTGAATATTTTAGATTGAATTTAATTTCCATGTTTGTATTTCTAAAGGATATATTTTTTAGTGTTTATATGATTATCATGAATGGATACATTATTTAGTAATATCATGTAACTGATAACATTGTTCCACATGGTTATATATATATATATATATATATATATATATATATATATATATATATATATATATATATATATATATATATATATCAATTGCTAGATGTTACTGATGGTTTTTCAAGTGTGACAAAGAAGCTAATGGTGAAGATTCACATGGGATTGCATCAATATGATATGTAATCTAAATTGAGTTAGGAAATTATGATGTGTCATGTAATTAATGATATGTTTCATTACATATATTATTATTAAAAATGTCAATTGAGTTTAGCTTGGGTGGTTAAGAGGAGTGATTGTTATCTCCCCCACATGAGTTCATTTCCTCGAAATAACATGTTAAACTCATAATGAGTATATTATTGTAATGACTTCAATTAAAAATATTTCAATTGATAATTAATTTATATAATATTACATCATCAAATATTTAATAAAACATATAAATATTGTTTGTGTTATCTTAATACCATAATATAATCATATAGAATAATCAATCACAAATTAATCATCAACTGGAATATTTTTATTAATAGTATATAACAATTAATATTAAAAATATATAAACATATTACTTATATATATTTAATTATTGTATTTTATTATTAAAAATATTTCAATTCATAATTAATTTATATAATACCAGATAATGTCATATATTAAATCATATTAATATTGTTCGCATTAATATAATAGCATGATATAATCATGCAATCAAAATATTTTTAATAATAGTATATGATAATTATTTTTTTTAAATATATAGTTATACACAATGTATAGTCAACTCTCTCTATACATATATAATAATATTATATAATCTGCTATATAGTAACATATGCATATTGTATTGTTTATATCATTATAATAAAATAATTTTTAAATCATATATAATAATCAATCATAAATTAATATTAACTCTATGTAATATTTCAATATTTTAATACTCTTCTGTTAAATGTTAAATATTCTTATTTGGATTGAGTTAATATTTTAATACTCTAATGTTGAATGCCAAATATTCGGATTGACTTAAGAAATTATGATGTGTCAAATATTAAATATTCTTATTTGGATTGAATTAATATTTTAATGTTCATGTTAAATGTCAAATATTCTTATTCGGATTGAGTTGAGAAATTATGATGTGTCATATGATGGATGATATATTTCATTATCATTTTGTATTATTATTATAAATATTTTAATTGATAATTAATTTATATAACATTAAAGTATTAACTAGTTTGTAAATTATATGTTTGTATTATCTTAATAATATAATATATATAGTAATTAATCATAAATAATTATTAATTAAAATATTTTTAATAATTTATATTTAAAATATGTAATTATATAAAATTAAATATGTAATTTTTTTATACATATCATATATACAATGTAGGTGGGGTTAATGATTAAGTATATGTGTTTCTTCTTAAAAAATCAATGTTGAAAAAAAGTAGGATATATATATTTCCTTAAACTTTACACCTTAAAATTATTATTAGTATTATTATTATTATTAGATTATGATGATGATGATTAACGTTCACTAAGATCGAATTGGTCTATTGGACCTTAAGAGGGTAAGTGATTACTTGTGATTCTTTAGAATTTTGTTTCTATGCTCGAAAATAATTAAGAGAAGTTTTCCAAGATCACCATAGTTTTGTTAAGTTAAGAGGTTAGAAAGGTTGGTAGTGTGACAAATATTTTGAAAATGAGATCTAATATGGGTATAGGCTAGACAATCTAAGATAAAGTGTTTTTCATCTTCAACCTTCTTAGTGTCACAATGGTGACACACTCTTTCATCCCATGGCGTTTTAGGAATTGACCAACGCCCAGTTTCACTATGGATCTCATGAGAATTTGTTCTTATCTTAGCAATGCTTATTTTTTCTTTACACTTGGCAAAACAAATAGATAATCTTGATCTTCTAGATTAGGGTTGATTACATCCTTATAATACCTCAATTTTATTTTTTCCTCTAACTCTTTATCACACCACATTTTCTCCTTAAATTTTGATTTGACATTTTTTTAAATAGTATCTTTATTCTGCAAAATGGTGTCTTCCATGATTCTTCAATAGTTTATCCAAGATCGGGCATCTTTATGCCATCCTTGTTTGAGTCGATGGTGGTTATGACTCGATTTTGAAGCAATTTTAGGAAGCATCTTGTCTTCCATGTTGTTTACGTTTGTTCTTATACATTAGGTATCTAGTCATAGCCATGCTCTCAATGGGGGAGAGGCTTATTTCTAAGAGGAGGATGGGATATGGCATATTTCCTTTAATTTTGAGATTATAGGTTATTAAATTCTTTTGTATTTGTTCTATCTTTCTCCAGGATTCACGAGAGATACTACAGCCCCATAATTCACATCCATAAAGAATAAAAAGTGTAACAAGAGTCTCAAAGAGGAGTTTCTTCTTATCCCAAGTCCAAAGATCAGCTTATTTACAATTGTTTTCAAGTCCATAATAAGCTTTCCATCCCCCAATAATCCTTTTCTCAATGCTATAATTCCAATTGAGCTTGTGGTGAATATCAATTCCAAGATATTTGTATGAAGTCACTTCCTCCAAGTTGTTGTTGTCATATACGAAGGTATCATAAGGGATCTTATTGGATTTAATAATCATGACCTTAGTCTTATCAATATTAACAGTAACACCCATATTGGAGCAAAACTCCTTGAGGATTCTTAGTTGGTTTTCAAGATCATGGGGACTCCTTGCCATAAGAATGATATCATCGGCATAAAGAAGAAGATTGATGACTATACCCATGAGAGTAGGTCCGACACAACCTACTTTTTCCAAGCAATCTTCTAACTTGTCAATGTATATGCCAAAAAGAGTAGGGGACAAAGGACAACATTGTTTGACTCTAATATTGCAATTAATCTCTTTTGACCAACCCTCATTGTTTTTAAACTTAGCAATAACATTCTCATACATCCTTATTGCAATAGCCCTCAACTCGAGAGACACTTTTATCACTCAAAATTTATAATACTATATAATCCAATAGTAAATCATATTAATATTATTTGTATTATTATAATAACATAATATAATCATATATGATGATTAATCACAAATCAATCACCAATTAAAATCTCTTTTAATGATAGTATTAATAATTAATATTCTTAATATATAATTATACAATCAAAATAATATGCCCCTCTCTATATAATTGAAATATAATAATCTATATGAATATTGTGTATCATTATAATAACATAATTTAATATCAATCATAAATTAATATTACGTAGTAATACTTTAATATTTGAGTTAGTTATTATGAGTTATGTCAATAATATCAATCAAAATTTATATTACATAGTAATATTTTAATATTTGTTTTGGTTAAATAGTAAATATTTTTATTCGAATTGAGTTAGTTATTATGAGTTATGTGATTAATATCAATCATAAATTAATATTACGTAGTAATACTTTAATATTTATTTGGTTATATAGAAAATATTTTCATTCGAATTGAGTTAGTTATTATGAGTTATGTGATTAATATCAATCATAAATTAATATTACATGGTAATATTTTAATATTTGAATTAATTATTATGAGTTATGTATATAATATCAATCATAAATTAATATTACTTAGTAATACTTTAATCTCTTTTTGTTAAATAATAAATATTTGTATTGAGTTAGTTATTATGAATTTTGTCATTAACGATATGTTTCATTATCATATATTATTATTAATAATATTTTTGATAGATAATTAATTTATATAACATTATCTCATAAATACTTTATAAATATTTAATGAAAATGATGACTAAATGAAGAAAAAATAAATTACTTACATTTTTTTAAAACCATTATTATTATATTATCATAATAATATAATATAATAATATATAATAATTAATCACAAATTGATAATTAAATTAATTGATTTTTTTTAATTTTATATATATATATATATATATATAAAATTACAATTTATAATTAATTGGTATAATTCAATATAATTTAATATGTACTAAATCGTCTTCGAGGTGTAGGATAGTCGGTGTCAAAGTGTGTTGTTAAACCACTCTGTGATGTTAAAGTTACCGATTCGAAACCTGTGGGGACAAAAAATCCAACCATGTTAATAGTTGGTGTGGCTCAATCCGGGTGCGATCCTCGAGTAATTTTGACGACTTAGATGCCTTGGAGTCGTGGTTTCTTAGCCACAGGTTAATCCCACAGATCACGAACAAACTAACAAAAAACAAATATGCACTAAACCATATCAATATTATTTAAATTATTATAATAGTATGATATAATCATACACGTGTTGTTAATCATCAATTAAAATCTTTATACTAATGATAGTATATAATTAATATTTTTAATATATAGTTATATATATATATATATAATTGAAATATAATAATATTACAGAGTGTGATATACATGTGAGATCATTTTGACATGCTACTAGCCACATGCATGCTTGAACATAACTCACCTCATACATATTCAATGATGGAATTTTATGGAAAGCAAGCTCCCTCACAAGTAACAGAGTACACAATGACTACTATGAATTCAAATGATGCTAGTGGTATTGGAAAAAATCAAGTTTCCAATTGTGGCAATGAATTCTAATTGAATGGTAACCATCCCGGTATTGGAAAAAATCAAGTTTCCAATTGTGGCAATGAGTTCTAATCGAATGGTAACCATCCTAGAAACTCAGTTGCTTGTTTTCTCTGAAGGATAGATCTCAAATATAAGAGTTAGGTGGGTAATCATGTATCTTCTGGAAATTCTAGTTTATGGTAGACAATTTGTTTGGGATAGCTCTAGAAATTGGGTTATGTTTCTCTCGTCAACCCCTATGGCTTTGCACACCTCATGTAAAGGAAAATTTGTCATTCATCAATCCAAAGTAGCTTTTGATCTTGAAGTAGTGGTTGAATTTTATAAGTCCTCCAGTCCTCCCTCTACCCAAGCCTTCATTTGTTCAATTGAAGAAGATGTTAATTTCATCATATCTTACATGGATGCCGAAGTGGTTGATCAATAGGTGGACATGTACATTCCATACATGGGTACTAGAATAACTAGAGACACTAAGTTCCTTCGCACAATATACCTTTATTGGTACACAAAAAAATTTGTGGCCCAAGTAATGCCAGCATAGGAACCAAGAAACAAAGAGTTTCGACAACGATTTTATGCTATGGAGAAGAAAAATTGTTTGTTGCTCACCCTTTGTTCGTGGTTGGTTAAGAAGCAAGGAAACATTCAATTACCCATGAGGGTTCCTCGAAGGACACCCCTATTCAGATTCAATGTGTGATGGGAGATGGGAGTTATCAGGATTGCACCCAAATTCCTCCATCATGATATCTATGTCTAGAATTTTCATTTCCTATTTCATTTTTTGTTTCATTAGCCCTTAGAATTGCTATAATTTCTATTTAGTCATGTTCAATCTCAATATTTTTTGGAGTATGTTTTTTAGTTTCTTTTTGGACACTACATGTTCTCTTAGAACTCAATTTTACACTCTAGCCTAGTTTCCCTATGGGCAAGCCAACATACTTTATGTCTTGTTGAATGATAGCCACAAAACAGATTGGTAATAGTTGATCCATATGGATGTCGGTGGCCTCCCACCTGTTCTAGCTGGTTCATTTTGACAATTTTCTAGTTTGGCAGTTTGTTTTTCTAGTTTTCAGGTCCTTGACTTCCTGGGCCATTTTGAGGCCCTAAACAATGCTTTTAGGGCTTGCCACAGTCCAAAATGGCCTTCGATAGATAGCATCAAATTGTGTAGTCCTCGGATAGCCCTTTCCAACAGGATATCGTGCGCCTAAAACGAATATCGTATGTAAAAGTGACGACCCTAGGAAGTTGATGTACTAACTTACCTAAACAGGGCCCACATGACTTTTGGTGCTTCATATCCTAGGGTTAGGTTTTCAGATGTCTAGAGCTTTTGACATTCCTGTTTATTGTAAAAATGTTGTCAGAGCCTCATTGTAATGATCTTCTTGCGAGTGAGCATAGTCGTCACATCTCTTCTTAGAGATAAGCCGCCGCCATTCTAGCAAGCTTGTTTTCCGTTGCATTTTACAGTTTCAGCTTATTTCCTTAGTAAATAGAAAACCAGTTTTCATGTATCTCTGTTATTCTGTGTTAATCATCTTTTAATAATATGGATTCATTTCGTTCTGCTCATAAAATATGGATCAGTGGTATCAGAGTGGTCTGCTCCTTGTTGTCTTAATGCATGTCCCCAATGAGGTCAGGGTAGAAAGAATTGGGTCTCCAGCTTGTTTCTCTTGAGGACAAAATCTCTCACATGCCCAAACGACCTCTCATGGTAGGAGAAAAGAAAGATGATGGGACAAGAGATCCTTTAAAAATGTTGCTTGAGGAATCCCTCATGCAATAGAGGAACAAGATGACGGATAGTTTCACGCAAATCCTTTGGTGTCTACCAAAAGGCGATGCATCTTCCTCAAGTGGAGGCGCCACCCCTTCAAGGTACAAATCAACTTCGATATTCCTATATTTGAAGGTTAGATATATGCAGATGTGGTAGACAAGTGGTTGAATCTACAATAAGGGTATTTTTATGTCCCTAACTTTTCAAAAAGAGAAAAAATTACTTTTGCACTCCACAAAGTCGTTCCCCATGTCAAAGATTGGTGGGAAACTTTCCGTGAGAAAAAGGAAACAGAGGAAACCTCATTTTTTACAGTCAAGGAAACCTGGGAATCCTTCAGAGATGTTATTAAGGAACAATACTACCCTCTCAGAAATTATCACGACTTGTATACCAAATGGACCACACTATGATAAGAAAGAGACCAAGCAGTGCCAGATTTCACAAATATCTTCCATACCTTGCGCACCAAGCTAGGTATCAAAGATTCAGAGCGACATATAGTTCTCAAGTATCGTGGTTCTCCACATAGATACATCGATACCAAAATGGAATTTCTAGACATCTCATCCATGGGTGCAGCCTATCAATATGTCATCAAAATCGAGCATAATCTCAAACAAAAGATGCGACAATTTGGGCCTAGGAACCCCACGCAAAAAAAACCAGGAAAGGGTGGCCCCAACCTACAGAACAAAGGACAGAGAAAATATGGACAGTATCATGACAACCAATCCAAGACATAAGCAAAGAAGGAAACCGTAAAGACAAATAAGGATACCGAGAAGTGGTGCGACTTCCATAAGAGCCCTTGGCATAACACTATTGATTACCGCTCAAAGCATTCATTGGTGGCCGAAGTGAAAGCATATGAATTAGATGCGTGTTATGAATATAAGTCAGAACCAAAAAGGGGAATACAAGTGATTGATGCGGAACCTAGTGCCACTATTTCTACCACCAAAATCCATCTTGGTGAACTAGACGGGCCAGAAGAAGGCAAGCACCTTTTCCATTCACAAATGTGGGTAAAAGACACCCCATTTCACTTCATCGTTGATAGAGGTATCTAGAAGAACCTCATCTCATTAGAGGTCATCAAGAAGTTGGCCCCATCGACAACGCCACACCTACAACCCTACACCATTGGTTGGCTCCGCCAAGGAAGCGATCTCTGCGTCAACCAACAATGTCGATTGTTGTACGGAATCAATCCCTTCAAAGACGAGGTATTGTGTGATGTTGCTCCTCTCAAAGTTTGTAATGTTCTTTTTTGCCAAACTTATTTATGGAAACTTCATGTTGTATATGAGTCTAGGCCTCGTAGTGTTATTATTACTTTGAATAGGAAATTGTACAGGATACCCAAGGCATTCCCTCCTAGTGTTATTTTCTTGATCTTTGTTAAGCAATGTAGGACGGTCATCTATAAGACTTGGAAATTTGTCTTCTTCATGATTCTCTCTTAGAGTACGTGAAATATCGCAGCCCCATCTAGGGCCTCCATGGTCGATCTCTCCACACAACAGAAGCAAGTTGATAAGGTCATGGAAGAATACTCAGATATCTTTTCCTCTCCTACCAGGGTACCTCTACACTGCCAGGTCAAACATTCCATCGATATGACCCCAGGCACACCACTACCCATTGGGTCAGTCTACTGTCGCTCTCTACTAGAAAACGTGGAGATCAAGAGGTAGATCCAAGAACTACTCCAAAAGGGGCACATCCATCACAACTCATTTCCTTGTGGGATCCCAATTGTACTGGGGTAGAAGAAAGACCAGACCTGGTGACTCTGCATTGATTATCGAGTCCTAAATAAAATCATGGTCCAAAAATGGTACCCGATTCCCCAAATCGACGACCTCCTTGATCAGCTTACGGGGGCCAAATACTTCAGTAAGATTGATATGAAGTCTAGATACCACCAGGTCCCAATAGAACAGACAGATGTATGGAAGACTGCCTTCAAGTCAAAAGAAGGTCTTTTTGAATGGCTGGTCATGCCCTTTGATTTGACAAATGCTCCAACAAATTTTATGAGGATGATGGATGATATCCTGTGAACTTTCACCAATACTTTTGTAGTGGTGTATCTGGATGACATCCTCATCTACAACAAGACTTGGGCGGAACACTTGCAACATATTCAATGGGTTATGCACACCCTACGGCAACACAAACTGTATGGAAACTTGGAAAAATGATCCTTTGGCATGGACATGGTCCATTACTTAGGATACATCATTGATCAACATGGTGTGCATGTGGATCCAACCAAGATCCAAGTCATCCATGACTGTCTAGCCCCAACCACACTCACTGAACTTCATAGCTTCTTGGTCCTCGCCAATTTCTATCGCAGGTTCGTGTTGGGATTCTCTCACATCGCATGGGCTCTCAACCAAGTAACCAGGGGTGGAGGTAAGGAAAAATTTGTGTGGGCCTAGACCTAACAACAAGCCTTCGATGACTTGAAGAAGCGTTTGTGCTCATCCCCAGTAATTTCATTACCAGACCTACAACATCCCTTTATGATTGAGACAGATGCTTCAATCTATGTTGTGGGCATTGTTCTCACTCAACACGGCCACCCGATGGCGTATCATAGTGAGACACTATCAGATATTGTTCATAATTACCCTACTTAGGACAAAGAAATGTACTCCATTGTGCAAGCTTGCCGCCAGTGGAGACATTACATTATGGGGAAGGAGATAGTCATCCACATTGATCACAAACCATTTCAGTTCATGCAGACCTAAGGAAAATTGCAGAATGACCGCCATCAGAAGTGGTCTACATACTTATGACAATTCCACCAAAACATCAATTATAAAATAGGAAGTACCAACCAAGTTATTGATTTCCTCAGCCAACCTCCAGTCGCAACACTCACCATGGTGCTAGACTCTTGCGGCCATGAGACCTCTGGATGGCCCCACCTCTATGAGACAGACCCAGACTTCTCCACCACCTACCAAATGTTGGGAGAAAACTCAGTGCTCACTAATATCCATATTCAGGATGGGTTGCTGTGTTGCCTGGGCCATCTCTGTGTTCCATCAAGAGAGCGAGAGAATCTTATTTGGGAAGCTCATTATAGTTGGGTGGCATGACACTTTGGCGTCGAATAGACAGTGGCAATGTTGTAGAAACATTTTTATTGATCGAAACTTCGATGGGATGTCGACAAGTATATCAGGTCTTGCACCGCCTTTGTTATTTCCAAACCGACCACTAAGAAACAGGGCATGTACACCCCTCTACCTACTCTTGACAAGTTGTGGGAATCCATCTCAATGGACTACATTTCGGGCCTCCCATCAACCAAGAGGGGCACTAACTATGTTTTTGTGGTTTTTTATCACTTTTCCAAGATGGCGATTGTGGTCGCCTGCAAGAAGAACATCACTGCAGAGGCCATTGCCAAGATCTTATTTGAACGTGTCTAGGTACACTTTGGGATCCCACAAACCATTGTCTCATATTGGGACAGTCGGTTCCTCAGCACATTTTGGTCGAGCCTTTGGTCATTGCCGGATACTAAGATCACTGAATCCACTGCCTTCCACCCCAGACAGATGGCCAAACTGAGGTTGTCAAATGAATGATCGTACATATCATTCACATGTACAATTACAAGCACCCCCACACATGGGATGGGTGTCTTTCCTATGTCCAACATAGCTACAACCGATCCCTACATAGCTCAACTGGCCACAACCCCTTTCATGTAGGGTTGAGATTCCAACCATTGGGCCCCATGGATGTTTCACTACCCCTAGAGACCACCTAGGCTGACTCGTCCCCTACTCCACTAGAAGATGACAAAGCCACTTTGTTAATTGAGAGGATCCAACACATTCGCCAATAGGTTCAATATATTTTATAGAAGTCTAATTCCAAGTACAATAAATGCCATGATCAAAACTAAGTGCCAGATAAGTTTCAGGTGGGAGACAAAGTTTGGTTGCACTTGCAGGAAAAATGCCTTACAAGGCCCCATCGAAATATTTTCCCACTCCGGTATGGGCCATACACCATCACCAAGGCTGTGGGTGACAATGATTTTGTGTTGAACATTCCCCATTTCCTTGGCCCACACCCAGTCTTCAACGTGGCTCTCCTTCGGCCATATTTCCCACCATTATTGGACACCTAAGAGATAGAAGAGTAGTTGACACCAGTAGAGCTCAAACCTTACTACATGCAACATGCATCCAGTGATCAGATTGTGGACACACAGATCAAGGGAACTTGACATTAAAGGATACATCTTTATTGAGTTCTCAAAGCAGGGAAGCTCCTGCACCAAGGCAAGTGGCTCACCCGGGGCCAAATTCAGCAAAAATTTCCTCATATGATAGGGGAACTCAACGCAATGGAGACCATTGCTTCCTAAGGGGGGAGGATTTATCTAGATGGATGTCAATGGCCTCCCACCTATTATAGCTGGTTCATTTTGACAGTTTTCCAATTTGGCAATTTTGTTTTCCTAGTTTTCGGGTCCTTAACTTGCGGGGCCGTTTTGAGGCCCTAAATAGGTTTTTTAGAGCTTGCCACAGTCTGAAATGACAATAGATAGATAGAAAAAAAATGTGTAGTCTTCAAATAGACCTTTAAAATGGGATATCATGCACCTAAAATGAATATAGTATGAAAAAGTTATGACCCCAGGGAGTTGATGTACTAACTTACCCAAACGAGGCCCACATGACTTTTGGCGCTTCATCTCCTAGGGTTAGGTTTTTGGATGTCTAGGGTTTTTGACATTCATGTTTATTGTAAAAAGTTTTCTAGAGCCTCATTGTAATGATATTCTTGCGAATGAGCGCAACCGTCACATCTCTTCTCAAAGATAAGCCGCCACCATTCCAGCAAGCTTGGTTTCCACTGCATTCTACAGTTTCAGCGTATTTCCTTACTAAATAGAAAACTAGTTTTATTGTATCTCTGTTATTCTGTGTTTAGCATATTTTAATAATATGCATTCATTTCATTTTTCTCGTAAAATATGGATCAGTGGTATCATATCGGTCTTCTCCTTATCGTATTAATGCATGTCCCCAACGAGGTCAGGGTACAAAGAATTGGGTCTCAAGCTTGTTTCGCTTGAGGAAAAAAGCTCTTGCATGCCCAAACGATCTCTCATGGCAGGAGAAAAGAAAGATGATGGGACAAGATATCCTTTGGAAATGTTTCTTAAGTAATCCCTCATGCAAAATAGGATCGGGATGATGGATAGTTTCACACAAATCCTTCAGTGGCTACCAACAGCCGACACATATTCCTCGAGCGGAGGCGTTGCCCCCTTCAAGGTACAAATCAATTTTGATATTCCTATATTTGAAGGTAAGATAGATGCAGATGTTGTAGACAAGTGGTTAAATCTACTAGAATGGAATTTTTCTATCCATAACTTTTCAAATAGAGAAAAAATTACTTTTGCGCTCCACAAAGTCGTTCCCCATGTCAAAGATTGGTGGGAAACTTTCTGTGAGAAAAAGGAAACAGAAGAGCACTCATTATTTACAGTTTCAACAACCTGGGAATATTTCAGGGATGCTATTAAGGAACAATACTACCCTGTTGGAAGTTATGATGACTTGTATACCAAATGGACCACACTGCGGCAGGAAAGAGACCAACCAGTGCTAGATTTCACAAATATGTTCCATACCCTACACACCAAGTTGGGTATCAAAGATTCAGAGTGACATATGGTGCTCAAGTATTGTGGTGATCTGCATAGATACATCCATATCGAAATGGAAATTCTCGATATCTCTTCCTTGGGTGTGGCCTATCAATATGCCATCAAAATCGAGCAGAAGCTCAAACAAAAGACATGACAATTTTTGTCTGGGAACCCCTCCCAACAAAAACCAGGAAAGGGTGGCCCCAACCTACAAAACAAAGGAAAAAGAAAAGATCGATAGTATCAGGACAACTAGTCCAAGATACAAGAAAATAAGGACCCCAAAAAGACAAAGAAGTATACCAGGAAGTGGTGTGACTTCCATAACAACCCTTGGCATAACACTGTTGATTGCTTCTTAAAGAATTTGTTGGTGGTCGAAGTGAAAGCCTCTGAATTAGATGCAGGTTTTGAATCTGAGTCATAACTAGAAAGGGTAACATGTATCATTAAAACGGAACCCAGTGCCACCGTTGTTACCACTAAAATCCATCCTGTTGAACTAGATGAGCCAGAAGAAGGCGAGTGCCTTTTCCATTCGCAGATGTGGGTAAAAGGAACCCTGCTGCACTTCATCGTTGATAGCGATAGCCAAAATAACCTCATCTAATCATAGGTCATCAAGTAGTTTTCCCTACCAACAACGTCACACCCGCAACCCTACACCATTGGATGACTTTGCCAAGGAAGCAATCTTTGCGTTAGCCAACAATGTCGATTATTGTATGGCATCAAACCCTTCAAAGACGAGGTATTGTGTGATGTTTCTCCTCTCGAAGTTTGTAATGTTTTTTTGGGACAAACTTATTTATGGAAACATCATGTTGTATATGAGTCTAGTCCTCATAGTGTTATTATTACTTTGAACATGAAATTGTACAGGATACTTGAGGCAGTCCCTCCTAGTGCTATTTCCTTGATCTCTACCAAGCAATGCAGGAAGGTCATCTCTCAGACTAGGAAATTTTTCTTCTTCGTGATTCACTCTCAGAGTAAGAGAAATATTGCAGCCACATCCAAGGCCTCCTCAACCGATCTCTCCACATAACAAAAACAAGTGGATAAGGTCATGGAAGAATAGTCAGATATCTTCTCCTCTCCTACCAGGGTATCGTTGCACTGCCAAGTCAATCATCTCATCGATATGACTCCAGGCCCACCACTACCCAATGATTCTGTCTATTGTCGCTCTCTACTAGAAAACGAGGATATCAAGAGGTAGATCCAAGAACTTCTCCACAAGGGGCACATCCATCCCAACTAATCACCTTGTGGGAGCCCAATTATACTGGTGCAGAAGAAAGATGGGACCTGACGACTCTACATTGATTATCGAGCTCTGAATAAAATCACAGTTCGGAACCGGTACCCAATTCCCCGAATCGACGACCTCCTTGATCAGTGCATGGGGGCCAAATACTTCAATAAGATTGATTTGAAGTTTGGATACCACCGGGTCCCATTAGAACAGACCGATGTATGGAAGACCGCCTTCAAGTCAAAATAAGATATTTTTGAATGGTTGGTCATGCCCTTTGGTTTGACAAATACTCCAACAACGTTTATGAGGATGATGGATGATATCCTATGACCTTTCACCAGTAATTTTGTAGTGGTGTATATGGATTACATCCTCATCTACAAAAAGACTTGGGCGGAACACTTGAAATATATTCAACATATTATGCACACCATGCGGTAGCACAAACTATATGAAAACTTGGAAAAATGAATGTTCGGCATGGACAGGGTCCATTACTTAGGATACATCATTGATCAACATGGTGTGCATGCGGATCTAGCTAATATACACAACTTTCGTGATTTTCCAGCCTCAACCACACTCATTGAGCTTTGGAGCTTCTTGGGCCTCGCCAATTTCTATCGTAGGTTCGTGTTGGGATTCTTTCACATCACATGGGCCCTCAACCAAGTAACCAGAGGTGGCAGTAAGGAAACATTTGTGTGGGGTTTGTCCCAAAAACAAGCCTTTGATGACTTGAAGCAATTTTTGTGTTCATCCCCAGTAATTTCATTACCGAACCTGCAACATCCCTTTGAGATCAAGACAGATGCTTCAGATTATGTTGTGGGCGTCATTCTCACTCAACACTGCCTCCCTGTGGCATATGATAGTGAGACATTGTTAGATGTTGTCTGTAAGTACCCTACTTATGACAAATAAATGTACTCCATTTTGAAAGCTTGTCGCCAGTGGAGACATTACATTATGGGGAAGGAGATAGTCATATACACTGATCACAAGCCACTACAGTTCATGCAGACCCAAGGAAAATTGTAGAATGGAAGCCATCAGAAGTGGTCCACATACTTACAACAATTCCACCTCAACATCAAGTATAAAACAAGAAGTACCAACCAAGTTTTTGATTGCCTCAGCCGACCTCCAGTCGTGACATGCACCATGGTTCTAGACTCTTGCGGCCATGAGACCTTTGGATGGACCCACCTCTATGAGATAGACCCTAACTTCTCCACCACCTACAAAATGTTGGGGGAAAACTCAATGGTCACTAATTTCCATATTTAGGATGGGTTGTTGTGTCATCTGGGCCATCTCTGTGTTCCATCAAGTGAGTGCACGAAACTGATTTGGGAAGCTCACTACAGTTGGGTGGGAGGACACTTTGGCATCAAAAAGATAGTGGTAGTACTACAACAACATTTCTATTGGTCGAAAATTTGACAGGATGTTTGAAAGTATATCTAGATCTAGGGGGCTGAGATCTAGGTGGCTTGAATGCCGAGAAAGGAGGATTGTAGAAATTCCAATCTTGCATAAAAATATGCATGGACAAAAAAAATATGTAAATGAATTACTTGGGAGGTGAGGCTCAAAGAAGAGTCTCACCTCTAATACTAACTACTAGTAAATCACTCAGAGCTAATGAATCTCACAATGAGAAATAGAAAATATGAGAGAAGCCAAAATGAGTAACTTGATATTATGAGAAGTCTTGCTAGGCCTTTATATAGCATTACAAAATGGTCCATTGGACAAAGTAAAAAATATCTCATTAAATGAGTCTCTATTATTAGTATAATAGATCTAACTACCCAACTAACTAAGTAGTGGAAAATAAAATCCAATCCAATAATGGAAAGATCTCATTAAATGTGTCTCTATTATTATAATAATATATCTAACTACCCAACTAACTAACTAGTGGAAAATAAAACCCAATACAATAATGGAGAGGTGGGACTCTCTTTGACCCTTATGGGCAACATGTTAGCCCAATTAATTAATGAAGATGTGGGCATCCCCTTGATCCAGATTTACAATCTATTAGATTTATAGATTTATGACTTTTTTATTTGAATTTAGACCATATACCCCCTTAAAATTCAGATCATTCCTCCCCCGTTAGAAAATGATGGTCCCCATCATTTCACCCATGCTAAAAAAAGAAACCCCATTATCACACCATTATGATTACAATGTGAAAATACCCAATGAACATAATGGTTTTGTTTGGTTGAGTCATAACTGTGAGTTTGTGGTTGATCCATAACCTAGTTGACAATAACATTGTACATAGGTAAAAAAAATCCTAAAATTTAAAAAAATAATATGGGAAAATCATGACTTTGGGGGTTATGAACATCCTTCTACAAATCTATTCATAAATTCTTCTACAGGTGATGAAATCCAATTCTGGCGAAGACCCATTTGAACTACTGAAGATATATTTCCATGCAATTGTAGAAATCCTTCTGTAGTTTCATGAGCAGGGAGATAAATACCTTTGAATATGGTGGCACGCATGGCCTCCTTGGGTCAAATACATGCTGATATTAAATCAATGATATATCTCAAACCAGGCATCCAAATGCGATTCTGTGAAATATCAAATTGATATATTGAAGATATATTTCTAGAAATATGTGGAATTTCTTCTATAGTTTCTTGAGTAGGGAGAAAAATATTGTTGAAGATGGTGGTACGCAGGGCCTCCTTGGGTCAAATACATGCTTAAATTCAATCTATGATATCTCTCAAACTAGAAAGCCAAATCAGATTCCGTGAAATACCCATTTGAGATATTGAAGAGGTCTTTCCAATGAAATATGTAAGAGCCTTTTAAATTCTATTCATAGGTCGCAACACCTATTTGAATTTGTATGAGTGTAGAGGGCCACAAAGGATGCTAAGGGTTTGTAGAGCGACATGGGTTGTTGTAGAGGTTGTGGAACATTCGTGGGAAACATAGACACCCTACAGATTTGTTGAAAATTTTCATACCAATGGATGTGGTGGATCCATGTATAGATGTAGTGAATCCATGTATGGATGTAGTGAATACATGTATGGATGTAGTGAATCCATGTATCGTGGTTCTCCTTGTAATGGTGAACGAAGATCTGAGGGTAAAAACAAATACCCTCTAGTGCATGTGGACCAATTATGATGCTTACAGTGTATGGCCCGACAAATGGATTCTGATAGTACCAAAAGGATGTTGGTAATTGATGCAGATGTTTGAACCCAAAACATGCTTCAAACCCTTGTCCCGATGGAGAGTGAACCTACTCTAATACTACTGATCCAGATATCAGGGGATGAGATCTAGATGGCTTGAATGCTGAGAGAGGAGGAGATTAGAAATTCCAATATTGCATAAAACGAAACATGGAAAAAAACAATATGTAAATGAAGTACTTGGGAGGTGAGGATCAAAGAAGAGCCTCGCCTCTAAACTAACTACTAGTAAATCACTTAGAGCTAATGAATCTCACAATGAACAATAAAAAAATGAGAGAAGCCAAAATGAGTAACTTGATATTATGAGAAGGCTTGCTAGGCCTTTATATAGAATTACAAAATGGTCTATTGGACAAAATCAAAAAGAGCTCATTAAATGAATCTCTATTATTAGTATAATAGATCTAACTACACAACTAACCAAGTAGTGGAAAATAAAATCCAATCCAAGAATGGAAAGAGCTCATTAAATGTGTCTCTATTATTATAATAATAGATTTAACTACCCAACTAACTATGTAGTGGAAAATAAAACCCAATACAATAATGGAGAGGTGGGACTCTCTTTGACCCTTATGGGAAACATGTTAGCTCAATTAATTAATGAGGAGGTGGGAATCTCCTTGATCCACATTGACAATCTATTAGCTTTATAGCTTTATGAATTTTGTATATGAATTTAGACCATATACCCCCTTAAAATTTGGATCACAGTGCTGCAACAACATTTCTATTAGTTGAAACTTCGACAGGATGTCGGCAAGTATATCAGGTCTTGCACCACCTGCGCTATTTCCAAACCGACCACTAAGAAACAGGGCCTGCACACCCCTCTTACTACTCCTGACAAGCCATGGGAATCCATCTCAATGGACTACATGTCGGGCCTCCCATCCACCAAGAGGGGGAATGACTGTGTTTTTGTGGTTGTTGATCACTTTTCCAAGATGGTGATTTTGGTTTCCTACAAGAATAACATCACTACAGAGGCCACTACCAAGCTCTTATTTGAATGTGTATGGGTACACTTTGGGATCCCACAAACCATTGTCTCAAATTGGGACAGTCGTTTCCTTATCACATTTTTGTTGAGCCTCTGGTCACTGCTGGATACCAAGCTCACCAAATCGACTTCCTTCCACCCCCAGACAGATGGAAAAACTGAGGTTGTCAATAGGATGATCGTACATATCTTTCATATGTACAATTCAAAGTACCCACGCAAATGGGATGAGAGTCTTCCCTATGTCTAGAATAACTACAACCGAGCCCTGCATAGATCAACTAGCCACAACCCCTTTTAGGCGGGGTTGGGATTCCAATCATTAGGCCCCATGGATGTTGCACTACCACAAGAGACCACCTTGACCGAATTGTCCCCTGCTCCACCAGAATCTAACAAAGCCACCCGGTTTATTGAGCGGATATAGAACATCCGCCAAGAGGTTCAATATATTTTACAAATTCTAATGCCATGTACAAGCAACACCATGATCGACACCGCGTGCCACATAAGTTTCAGGTGGGCGATAAAGTTTGGTTTCACTTGCAGAAAGAACACCTTATAGGGACCCATCAGAAGCTTCTCCCACTCTAGTATGGTCCATACACCATCACCAAGGTTGTGGGTGACAATTCTTTTGCACTCAACATTCCCCCTTTCCTTGGGCTTCACCCAATCTTCAACGTCGCTCTCCTTCGGTCATATTTCCCACCATTATTGGAAACCTTGAAGATAACAGAGTAGTTGACACCAGAAGATCTCAACCCTGACTGTATGCAACATGCATCGATTGATCAGATTGTGGAAACATAGATGAAGGGAACCCAACAACAAAGGATCCATCTTTATCGAGTTGTCAAAGCAGGGCAAATCCTACACCAAGGCAAGTGGCTCACCCGAGGCCAAATTCAACAGAAATTTCCTCATCTGATTGGGGAAATCAACGCAATGGAGACCATTTCTTCCTAAGGGGGCAAGATTGATCCACATGGATTTAGGTGGCCTCCCACCTATTCTAGCTAGTTCATTTTGATAGTTTTTGAGTTTGGCAATTTTGTTTTCCTAGTTTTCGGGTCCCTAACTTGCAAGGCAATTTTGAGGCCCTAAACAATGTTTTTAGGGCTTGCCATAGTCCAAAATAATTCATAATATACAGAATAAAAATGTGTAGTCCTCAGATAGGCCTTTCCAATGGGCTATCGTGCACCTAAAACAAAGATTGTATGCAAAAGTTATGACCCCTAGAAGTTGATGTACTAACTTACCCAAATGGGGCCCACATGACTTTTGGCGCTTCATCTCCTAGGGTTAGGTTTTTGGATGTCTAGTGTTTTTTACTTTCCTTTTTATTGTAAAAAGGTCGTCAGAGCCTCATTGTAATGATATTCTTGTGAATGAGTGCATTCGTCACATCTATTCTCAGAGATAAGTTGCCACCATTCCAACAAGCTTGTTTTCCGTTGCATTTTACAGTTTCAGCTTATTTCCTTACTCAATAGAAAACCTGTTTTATTGTATATCTGTTATTCTGTGTTAGTCATCTTTTAATAATCTACATTCATTTTTTTCTACTCATAAAATCTAGATCATTGGTATCATAGAGGTATACTCCTTTTCGTCTTAATGCATGTCCCCAACGAGGTCAGGGTAGAAAGAATTGGGTCTCAAGCTTGTTTCTCTTGAGGACAAAATCTCTCGCATGCCCAAACGACCTCTCATGGTAGGATAAAATAAATATGATGGGAAAGGAGATCCTTTAAAAATGTCGCTTGAGGAATTCCTCACGCAATAGGGGAACGAGATGATGGATAGTTTCACGCAAATCCTTTGGCGGCTACCAACAAATGACGCATCTTCCTCGAGCAGAGGCGTTGCCCCCTTCAACAACTTCAATATTCCTATATTTGAAGGTCATATAGATATAGATGTTGTAGACAAGTGGTTGAAACTACTAGAAGGGTATTTTTTGTCCATAACTTTTCAAATAGAGAAAAAATTACTTTTGTTCTCCACAACGTCATTCCCCATGTCAAAGATTAGTGGAAAAATTTCTGTGAGAAAAAGGAAACAGAGTAACCGTCATTATTTACAATTGCGACAACCTAGGAATCCTTTAGGAATGCTATTAAGGAACAATACTACCCTGTCCAAAGTTATGACAACTTGTATACGAAATGAACCACACTACGGCAATAAAGAGACCAAGGAGTGATAGATTTCACAAATATCTTCCATACCCTGTGCACCAAGATGGGTATCAAATATTCTAAGAGAAATATGGTTCTTAAGTATCACGGTGCTCTGCATCTATACATCCAGACCGAAATGGAATTTATGGACATCTTGTCCTTGGGCGTGGCCTATCGATATGCCATCAAAATCAAGGAGAAGCTCAAACAAAAGATGCGACAATTTGGGCCTGGGAACCCTTCGCAAAAAAAATGAGGAAAGGGCAGTACCAACCTACAGAACAAAGGACAAAGTAAAGATGAACAATATCAGGAAAACTAGTCCAAGCCACAAGAAAACAAGGACACCGAAAAGACAAAGAAGGATACTGGGAAGTGGTGTGACTTCCATAAGAGCCATTGGCATAACACTGTTGATTGTCACTCAAAGCAATCGTTGGTGGCCGAAGTGAAAAACTCTGAATCAGATGTGGGTTATGACTCTGAGTCAGAACCAGAAAGGGGAAGACAAATCATTGACATGGAACCCAGTTCCACTGTTTCTACCACCAAACTCTACCTTGGTGAACCAGATGAGCCAAAAGAAGGAGAACACCTTTTCCATTCGTAGATGTGGGTAAGAGGCACCCCATTGCACTTCATCGTTGATAGTGGTAGCGAGAAGAACCTCATCTCATCAGATATCATCAAGCGGCTATCCCTACCGACAATGCCGCATCCGCAACCCTACACCATTGGATGGCTCCGCCAAGGAAGCGATCTTCGTGTTAGCCAACAATGTCAATTGTTGTACGACATCAAGCCCTTCAAAGATGAGGTATTGTGTGATGTTGCTCCTCTCGAAGTTTGTAATGTTCTTTTTGTCCAACCTTATTTATGGAAACTTCATGTTGTATATGATTCTAGGCTTCATAGTTTTATTATTACTTTGAATAGAAAATTGTACAAGATACATGAGGAAGTCCCTCCTAGTGTTATTTCCTTGATCTCTGCCAAGCAATGCACGAAGGTCATGTTAATATTATGGTAGCTGCTGGAGGTATTTACCTCCATGTGTGAACCTGACGATAATAGAAGACTCTGGGAAGCAAGAGAAACCCTAATGAGTTGGATAATAACCCTAGAAGCCTTGTCAACTCAAGAAGATAATTTATATTAGGTTATTAGCCTCCAAGAGAAGAAGTCGGCTAAAAATAATAATAATATACTGAACAGACACTTATCTAGAAGGAGAAGTCGGCCCCAGCAAACTGGCAGAACCACTATAAATACAGGGTGCCAGTTCTCATTTGTAGCATCTTAGATTTGCAGTTTCCTAGTTGGTTCGCACTGTAGTTGTAGTTTGGTGCACACATGTGGAGGAGGGTTGTAGGTGCAGCTGCAACAACAACAAGTTTTTAGTATTGGGTTGAATATCTCTTGGCTAGGGTTTGTACTATCTGATCAACTTTTTGTGATGTGTTATCCTTAGGGAATGATGCACTACCCTTTGTTTGGCTATCTAGCCTAGGGTTTCATTCTGTAGGAATTCTCAGTCAAGGTTAAGGTGCTCGGAGGGAGACTTCGGCCTATGGTTGGGTGACGAAGGTATCATCAATGGTAAAATGAGCACACCATATTCTATATTCTAATAGGTTATGGGACCACACCCCTTTAGTCAGCCTAAAACACTGGAAGGAAACATAGCCGCTAGATATTAAGCTCATTGAGGAACTACCGCTAGGGTTACTAGCAAGAGCAGCTTCCAAAAGGACTGCAGCTAGGGTTACTAGCAGAAGCAGTTGTAGAAACCATAAACCTCTTGTTGAGGAACCTTAAGTGACGATATTGATCTAATCTCTGGATAGATCAGTGCACCCTATCCCAGCGCATCTCTTGGTACTCTCAAAAGGCCAAGACGTGAAGTTTGGATTTCTGGTCAAATCTAGGGTTTGACCAAGTCAAGCAAGCCATGACGAACTCTATGAAGTTTGATAAAAAGCTAGATGGAGCCTCTAAATTCGGATCATGGAAGACAAGGATTGACCTCATCCTTGCTAAGAGTAAAGTGTTGGATATTGTGAAAGGAAAGATCGTGAAGCCAGAGTTTAAAGAAGGAGAAGAGAAGGAACCGTAGAACGTTGCAGCTATGGAGAAGTTCAAATATGTTGACATCAATGCCATGAGTATCATAGTGGATTCCATAAAGACCACTTGATACCCTACATCTCCCATCTTGACTCATTGAAGAAGATGTACGATGCCCTAACAAATCTCTTCTCATTTAGAAACATTGGACAAGTTATGAGTCTGAAGAATGAGCTCCGTGACATGAAGATGAATGAGGACAACAACATAACATCATACTTTGTAAGGATATCCTAGTTAAGAGATCAACTACAAGCTATTGAAGATATCACTTTAGAAAAGGAATTGGTGAACATAGTACTCAATGGTCTTCCCAAGACATGGGATGCATTTGCCGCAAGCATGAACACAAGGAAGGAGTACCCGACATTTGAAGAACTTTGGACTTGTTGTGCTCAAGAAGAATCAAGGATCAATGCAAAAGAGAAACCTCAAAAGAAGTATGATGATCAACCCTTCACAACAACATTCAAGAACTTCAGGGACAAAGGAAAGTTTGATTTAAGAAGGAATCCAAAACAAAGAAAAGATATTTCAGAAATACAGTGCTTCAACTGTCAGAAGTATGGCCACGACAGGAATCAATGTCATGATCTAAAGAAAAGGAAGGAGAAACATGAAGCATCGATTGCCGAAGAAAAGGAACTTACAAAGAATACTAAGCAGGATGGAAGAGACTTCTTCTACTAAAAGGTAACAACACTCTTCTTATTTCTTGCACATATCTTGCTTGCATCGTCTTTGTACATATCTTGTATATCTATCTCTTGGAAAATAATGTGTTCCAAGAAGAACTATACCTATGGAAGAACAACAAGATAAGAATGAATTAGATAATACACATGAAGGGATGAAATACAAATCATGTGGAAGCTACTACAAGATAARCCGAATCAATCATGAAGAGACTTAGAAGTCAGACATCAAGAGGAATTGGATAAAGACTTATGACGACGACTAAGACAGAAGCGTGGACTCTGTTAGACAAGAAAGCCAATTATATATTGCAGAAGACAATAAGGATGCAGATGGAAGCGTGGACTCTATCAGACAAAGAGAATCGATTATAAGCACTCTTACATGAAGCAAGGATTAGAAGGGAGATAATCCTATGATCCATTGAATATGATGAAATATATCTATGGTAGCAGCCATGAAATACAGTACGTATTCAACTGAACCGCAGAAGAAGACCTCTTCGAAGAAAAGCCTTAAAGCATTCCTGGTTGTCCATCCAGATCCGTGATCCTATGATGAAAGGAAAAAGTCGAATCTCTAGGGCATGGAATCTATAAGAAACTCCATGGACCCAAAAGTAAAAGAAAAACATGAAGATTCCAAGAAAGGAAAAGAAACCAGAACAACCAGTCATTGTATCAAGAATCACAAGATTACCAGCCTGATATGAACTCACCAAAAGCAATCAAGCAGAAGAACTAAAAGTTGTGATGAAGAACAATGTATGACTTATGAATTAAAGCATTGCAAGATCCAGAACCAGAGGTTCTCCCAGATGGAGGGAGAAGACTATGATGATTACTTGTTCCAGTACACCAGACATATCACTGCATGAGTCATTATATCATCCACAACATCCATGAGTTGGAATTCTACATCAGATAAATGCAAAGAATGTTCTCCAAATAAATTGAATAAAGAACGTATGAAGAGAAATCTCAAGACTTTGAGACATACCAAAAAGAGACTCCTATATGAAGATAAGTAGAAGACAACTTGGTGGAGAACCTCCAGTGCATAGCAGAAGCATGGTCAAGATTTCCTATAAACATCAAGATGACTACTCAGAAGATCAGATCTCATGATGATAGAAGAAGTGCGACATCGATATGTTCCAGTTCTCCAACTATGATATACTCTATTGTTCATATCTACATAAACCCTAATGAGTTGGATAATAACCCTAGAAGCGTTGTCGGCTCAAGAAGATAATTTAGATTAGGTTATTAGTCTCCAAGAGAAGAAGTCGGCCATAAATAATAATAATAATATACTGAATGAAAACTTATCCATAAGGAGAAGTTGGCCCCAAAAGACTGGCAGAACCACTATAAATACAGGGTGCTAGTTCTCATTTGTAGCATCTCAGAGTTGCAGTTTCCCAGTTGGTGCACACTGCAATTGCAGTTTGGTGCGCAGATGTGGAGGAGGGTTGTAGATGCAACAACAACAAGTTTTCAGTCTTGGGTTGAATATCTCTTGGCTAGGGTTTGGACTATCTGATCAACTTTTTTTGATGCGCTATCCTTAGGGAATGATGCGCTACCCTTTGTTTGGCTATCTAGCCTAAGGTTTGCTTCTGGAGGAATTCTCAGTCAAGGTTAAGGTTCTCAAAGGGAGGCTTCGGCCTATGGTTGGGTGATGAAGGTATCATCAATGGTAAAATGAGCACACGATCTTCTATATTCTAACAGGCCATCTCTCAGAATGAGAATTGTGTCTTATTCGTGATTCTCTCTTAGAGTAAGCAAAATATTGCAGCCACATCTAGGGCCTTCGTGATCGATCTCTCCAAACAACAAAAGCAAGTGGATAAGGCAGTGGAAGAATACTCAAATATCTTCTCCTCTCCTACTGAGGTACCTCTGCACTTCTAGTTCAAGAATCCCATCAATCTAACCCCAGGTGCACCGCTACCCAATAGGTCGGTCTACTGTCACTCTTTTCTAGAAAATGAGCAAATCAAGAGGAAGATCCAAGAACTTATCCACAAGGGGCGCATCTGTCCCAGCTCATCGCCTTGTGGGAGGCCAATGGTACTGGTGCAGAAGAAAGACAGGACCTCACGTCTCTGCATTGATTACCGGGCCCTAAATAAAATATCAGTCCAAAACCGATACCCGATTCCTTGAATCAATGACCTCCTTGATTAGATCACGAGGGTCAAATAATTCAGTAAAATTGATCTGAAGTTTGGATACCACCAGGTCCCAATAGAACAAACATATGTATGGGAGATTGTCTTCAAGTCAAAAGAAGGTCTTTTTGAATGGTTGGTCATTCCCTTTGGTTTGACAAATTATCTAGCAACGTTTATGAGGATGATGGATGATATCTTGCGACCTTTCACCAGTAATTTTGTAGTGGTGTACTAGATGACATCCTCATCTACAACAATACTTGGGTGGAACACTTGCAACATATTCAACAAGTTTTTCACACCCTATGACATACAAACTATATGCAAACTTGGAAAAATGCTCCTTCATCATGGACAAGGTCCATTACTTAGGCTACATCGTTGATCAACATGGTGTGCATGTGGATCTAGCCAAGATCCAGGTCATTCGTGACTGGCCAGCCCCAACCATACTCACTGAGATTCAAAGCTTCTTGGGCCTCGCCAATTTATATCGTAGGTTCGTGTTGGGATTCTCTCACATCGCATGGGCCCTCAACCAAGTAACCAAATGTCGCGGTAAGGAAAAATTTGTGTGGGGCCTATACCAACAACAAGTCTTCCATGAATTGAAGGAATGTTTGTCCTCATCCCTAGTACTTTCATTACTGGACCTACAACATCCCTTTGAGATCGAGACAGATTCTTTAGACTATGTTTTGGGCATCATTCTCACTCAACACGGCCACCCCATGGCATATCATAGTAAGACACTATCAGATGTTGTCCGTAAGTACCCTACATACGAGAAAGAAATGTACTCCATTGTGAAATCCTACTGCCAGTGGAGACATTACATTCTGGAGAAGGAGACAATCATCCACATTGATCACAAGCCACTATAGTTCATGCAAACCTAAGGCAAATTGCATAATGACCGCCATCAGAAGTGGTCCACATACTTACAAAAATTCCACCTCAACATCAATTATAAAACAGGAAGTACCAACCGTGTTGTTGATTGCCTCATTCGACCTCCATTCATGGCACTCAACATGGTGCTAGACTCTTGTGGCCATGAGACCTCTGGTTGGCCCCACCTCTATGAGACAGACCCTGACTTCTCCATCACCTACCAAATGTTGGGAGAAAACAGAGTGGTCTCTAATGTCCATCTTTAGGAATGGCTATTGTGTCATCTGGGACATCTTTGTGTTCCATCAAGTGAGCGCATGAAGAATATTTGGGAAGCTCATTACTGTTGGGTGGCAGGAAACTTTGGCATCGAAAAGATAGTGGCAGTGATGCAACGACATTTCTATTGGTCGAAACTTCGACAGGTTGTCGGCAAGTATATCAGTTCCTACACCACCTATGCTATTACCAAACCAACCACTATGAAACAAGGCCTGTACGCCCCTCTTCATACTCATGAAAATCCATGGGAATCCATCTCAATGGACTACATGTCATGCCTCTCATCCACCAAGTGGGGCAATGACTGTGTTTTTATGGTTGTTGATCGCTTTTCCAAGATGGCGATTCTGGCCGCCTGCAAGAAGAACATCACTGCGAAGGCCACTTCCAAGATCTTCTTTGAATGCATCTAGGTACACATTGGGATCCCACAAAACATTGTCTCATATCAAAACAGTCAGTTCCTCAACACATTTTTGTAAAGCCTCTGGTCATTGTTGGATACCAAGCTCACCAAATCCACTTCCTTCCAGCCCTGGATAGATGGTCAAATTGAGATCGTCAATCAAATAATCATACATATCCCGCACATGTACAATTCCAAGCACCCCCACACATGGGATGAGAGTCTTCCCTATGTCCAGCATAGCTACAACTGATCCCTACATAGTTCAACTGGCCAGAACCCCTTTCAGGTGGGGTTGGGATTCCAACCATTGGGCCCCATGGATGTTGCACTACCCTTGGCGACCACCTCAGTCGAGTTGTCCCCTACTCCACTAGAAGCTGACAAATCCACCTATTTCATTGAGAGGATCCAACACATATGCCAATAGGTTTAGGATATTTTACACAAGTCTAATGCCAAGTACAGGAAACACCATGATCAACACCAGGTGCCACATAAGTTTCAGGTAGGTGACAAAGTTTGGTTTCACTTGTAGAAAGAATGCCTTACACGACCCCATCGAAAGATTTTCCCACTCCAGTATGGGCCATAAACCATGACCAAGGTTGTGGGTGACAATGATTTTGCGCTCAACATTCCCCCTTTCCTTGGCCTACACCTTGTCTTCAATGTGGCTCTTCTTCGGCCATATTTCCCACCATTATTGGACACCTCATAGATAACAAAGAAGTTGAAACTAGCAGAGCTCAAACCTGACTACATGCAACAGTAGTCCAGTGATTAGATTGTGGACACACAGATCAAGGGCACCTGACAACAAAGGATCCAACTTTATCAAGTTGTCAAAGAAGGGCAACTCCTGCACCAGGGCAAGTGGCTCACCCAGGTCAAATTCAACATAAATTTCCTCATCTGATGGGGGAAATCAATGCAATGGAGACCATTTCTTCCTAAGAGGGGAGGATTGGTCCAGATGTATTTTGGTGGCCTCCCACCTATTCTATCTAGTTCATTTTGATAGTTTTCCAGTTTGGCAATTTTTTTTCCTAGTTTTCAAGTCCGCGACTTGCGGGGCCGTTTTGAGGCCCTAAACAATATTTTTATGGCTCGCCACATTTTGAAATAAAATTTGATAGATAGCAACAAAATATGTAGTCCTTGTATAGACCTTTCCAATGGTCTATCGTGTGCCTAAAATGAAGATCGTATGCAAAAGTTACGACCCCGGGAAGTTGATGTACTAACTTACCCAAACGGGGCCCACATGACTTTTGGTGCTTCATCTCCTAGGGTCAGGTTTTTGGATGTATAGGGTTTTTGACATTCCTGTTTGTTTTAAAAAGGTCGTCAACGCCTCATTGTAATGATCTTCTTGCGAATGAGCATAGTCATCACATCTCTTCTTAGAGATAAGCCGCCACCATTCCAACAAGCTTGTTTTTCGCTACATTTTACAGTTTCAGCTTATTTACTTAATGAATAGAAAACCAGTTTTACTATATCTCTGTTATTTTTTGTTAAGCATATTTTGATAATCTACATTCATTTCGTTCTTCTCATAAAATTTGGATCAATAGCTTCTCTACTATCATATTTGTACATATTCTTAATATTGCAATTGAAATGGAATAATAATCTATTTTTAAGGTCATGACCAAGCCATGACACCAAATTGGTGTATGATACCCCCTTGTTTGTGGGACAAGGGACCCCCCTCCGCCCAACAATTTGACTGGTAAATTCTACGAAGGTATACATACCCTACCCGCTTTGGATTTGAACCTGTGACCTCTTAAGAGGAAACACATGTTCTTAACCATTAGGCCCACTCAGGCTATATAAATCTGCTCAGTATATATATATATATATATATATATATATATATATATATATATAAGTTAATCATATAATAATTAATCATAAATTAATATTAACTATATGTAATATTTAAACATTTAAATATTCTTATGTCAAATGTTAAATATTATTAACCATATTTGGTTAGGAAATTATGAAGTGCCATATGGTTAATGATGTGTTTCACTATCATGTATACAGTTTGAGTAGGTGTAATGGTTAAGAACATGTGTTTCTTCCTAGGAGGTCACAAGTTCAAATCTAGAGGGGGATGGGGTATGTATGTCTCCATGACTTTACCAATCAAATCGTTGAACAGAGGGGCTCCCTTATCCATTAAACATGGGGGTCTCATACGCCAATTTGGTGTTATTATTATTTTTTTTCTTTTCTAGCGTGTCCATCATCTAAGTCGTTAAAATCACTCGGGAATCACACCTGACTTAGGCCACACCAACCCTTAGCTAGCTGTATTTTTTTGTGTCTCCTCCTAGTGGGTTCGAGCCTCGGTCGCCATGCAAAATGAGCACCATAAAAAATGTGATAGACACTCTATTACGACAACAATAGTGAGTACACAAGAGGTAAATAATTTTTTTTTTTGAAACAAATCTATGACAAGTCACATGCATCGCAACATATATTAATAACTACACAATAAATTTCATCACAGTCAACTGAAAGCTACACTACTATTATTCAATCAACCATTTTGGTCGAGCCTCTGGTCACTGCTGGATACCAAGCTTACCAAATCCACTGCCTTCCACCACCAGACAGATGGCCAAACTAAGGTCGTCAATAGGATGATCATACATATCTTGCGGATGTATAATTCCAAGCACCCCCGCAAACAAGATGAGAGTCTTCCCTATGTCTAGAATAGATACAACTGAACCCTACATAGCTCAACTAGCCACAACCCCTTTCAGGTGGGGTTGGGATTCCAACCATTGGGCCCCATGGATGTTGCACTACCACAGGTGACCACCTCGACCGAATCTTCCCCTGCTCCACTAGAAGCTGACAAAGCCACCCGGTTTATTGAGCAGATATAGCACATCTGCCAAGAGGTTCAATATATTTTACAAAAGTCTAATGCCAAGTACAAGCAGTGCCACGATCAACACTGTGTGCCACATAGGTTTCAGGTGGGTGAAAAATTTTGGTTTCACTTGTAGAAAGAATGCCTTACAGAACCCCATCAGAAGTTTCTCCCACTCCAGTATGGGCCATACACCATCAGCAAGGTTGTGGGTGACAATTCTTTTGCGCTCGACATTCCCCCTTTCCTTGGCCTTCACCGAGTCTTCAACGTGGCTCTCCTTCGGTCATATTTCCCACCATTATTGGACACCTTGGAGATAACAGAGCAATTGACACCAGCAGAGCTCAACCCTTTCTTCATGCAACATGCATCGATTGATTAGATTGTGGACACAGAGATCAAGGGAACCCAACAACAAAGGATCCATCTTTATAGTCATTAAAAGTATTTCATTTCATAATTAATTTGTACAATATTGTATAATTTAATAAATAGTAAATCATTAATTGACGATTTCAACCACGACTCTACTAGGGTTTCAACCATGAGCCTCCTATGCATGCCACCCTGAGCCCTTGTTGCATCCATGGAGGTCAAGGAAGCGGGGCCTCCTAGCCCCTCTTATAGCTCTGTCACCGCACCGGAGAAAGGCTTCAAACACTTCAAACGTCCACCCTTTGAGCTTCCAGCAGAAATGAAGAACATCATTTGGGAGGAAGAGATGTCAAAGGAGAAACCGATGGAAATAGATCCCGAATCAAACCACCCAAAAATGGCTCGCATATGGGAACCAGGCAAATGCATTCTGTAGGCCCCGATAACACCCAAATATACTATCAACTCTTCAAGAACATAATACCGGAAACAATACATGAAGGAGTTCGCCATTATAGGGAAATTTCTGGGATTATGGCCATCAGAAAAGTATTTAGTCAAATGGATTCAACACTAGTGGAATCCCAAGGGTCAGTATGACCTCCAACTTGGATCAAAATGCTTCTTCACTGTCATCCTGCATAACCTAGAGGACATAAACAAAATCTTTGAAGGAGGTTCATACTTTTACAACTCGGTAGGTCTCTTCCTTTCTTTCTGGATGGAAAGGTTCAGCCCCAAGAAAGAAGACTTCATGCATGCACCGGTCTGGCTATGATTGTAATCCCTACCTCAATAGTTATGGCTAGAAGAAATACTCACATGCATCGGCAACACGATTGGCATCTATCTCAAGGCTTCAGAGGCAACAAAACACCGAAGGTACACCACTTATGCACGAATCTGTGTCTATTTGAATATCTCCAAACCTCTCCTTGGAGCCATAACCCTAGATTACCAAGATGAATAATGGTCCCAAAACCTCGATTATGAGCACATCCCCTTCCATTTTCGGAAATTCCATGAACATGGTCATATTTTCCATGAATTCCCTTCAAATAACCCCAACAAATCCACTCCAAAGGGTCCCAAAAAAACCAAGGATGACTTCATCCAAGTCATGGGATGACACAGGCATCCAATGAAAAGAGAGCCCCCCCCCAAGCCCCCTCTAGACCCTCAACCAACAACTCTTTCTAAGCCCTTCAGACCTCTTCATAAAATTCCATCATTCCTTCCAACCCCCTAACAAACCCCTGAATCCCAGTGCAAGTCTAGGGCTCTCCACACCCCTCTTTCTCTGCCCTAGGATCTACTCAAATACCCATCTCATAGACATCCCTCCTTGCAAACCTTGGACTAGAAATCAGAGACCTTGACATAGATTTGAAAGATTAGGAGCTCATAGGAATATATATGGCACACCTAGAACAAGCCTACCGAAAACAATAGTTCTACACTATACCTTCGGATCAGCTACGCAAATCCCACAAAGTTTTCCTCAACTCAACAGCAGGAGGATCAACCCATGCTAATTCAAATCTCGGAATACAAAAAGGAAGCTTGAAAGATCAACGCAAATCCACAAAAGATGAGAAAAAAAGAGGCAGAAAACCAAAACATCAACTCATTCAAGATGTGGGAAATTTCCTAGTGAACTTGGGCTAGATCCATTTGATCTCAGATAGCTTTCCTTCCCTCCAACCCTCATCATCCTCATGAAGATTTTATCCTGGAATATAAGGGGTCTCAATGCAAGAAGCAAGCAAGGCTTGCTCCAAGAAAGGATAATGAAGGAACATCTAGACATTCTTCTTTTGCAAGAAACTAAATGTGTGGGAGAGGAAGCTTCTCAAATTCTTAAAAAATGTTCGAAACACGATAATCTTGTCGAAATGGATGCAAAGGGGGCCGCAGGAGGGATTTCCGTACTCTAGAACCCAGTAACGATACTGATGGAAGGATTTTTTACCTCCAACTGGACCATCACAACCTCCTTCCGTCTCATTGGTTTGAACAAACAAGACTTCATCATGAATGTTTATGGACCTACAACCCCAGGAGACAAGGAAGCCTTCCTCCATCACTTATAATGGATTTTTAATCACATGGAAAATCAACAATGGATCCTTGGGGGAAATTTCAACATGATAACAGGTCTGGAGGAAAAGAAGGGGGGCACGCACAGGTTTGGAAATGACAACGAGAAGTTCCACCGAATCATCGGTCTGCTGAATCTCATTGATGTAGAAACAGAAAACAATCCGTTCACCTGGTCCAATAGATGATCCAGGACACATCAAATCTCCTGTAGATTAGACCGCTTCTTAATCTCACAATCCATCATGATGGATGGTCTAGCTTGGAGTGCCATAGTGATCGATACTCTAGGATCTGATCACTGGCCTATTCTCCTTTTGATAAACATCAGCGACACCCCTGGCAGGAAACCCTACTACTTTGAAAACTTTTGGTTGACACACCCAAATTTTCAAGCTAACATAAAGTTCTAGTGGAAAGAAGCGGCAATCCCAACATGCACTCCTATGTACAAATTTCAGCAGAGACTAAAAAAACTCAAGAAACATTTGGAATCTTGGAATAATTCCACTTTTGGAAACATATTCCATGCTCAGGAAATCCTCAATCAACAAATACAAAACCTTCAACAACATATCAGAACACAAGGCCTCACTGATTCACTAAAGGAGCAATAATATATTCTCAACAACCAATTAGCTGAAAGATGTGTGCAGGAAGAAATCTTGCGGAGACAAAAATCTTGCATCCAATGGCTCAAAGAGGGAGAAAAAAATACCAATTTTTTCTATAGATCGATGGTTCAACGTCGACACACAAATCGCATCACTCACCTGGTTTCGGACCAACACCCAGAGATTCAACAACACACAGACATATAAAAGGAATTACTCTCATACTACAAAAACCTTCTTACGAAACCTCCTATAGAGCGATCCCTTGCAATTGACTTTATCCTTAAGCACATTCCAAAGGAGGTCATGAAAGAGCAGAACAAAGTCTTGATGAGTCCTATTACTCAAGAAGAAGTAGATCAAGCCCTCATGGACACCCCACTCGGAAAATCTCTTGGGGTAGATGGGTTTACTTCATATTTATTCCATCATTGTTCGGACATCACTCGTGAAGAAGGATGGGAAGTCATAGAGGATTCCAAAAAATTTGGGTAGGTCCTTGAATCCCTCAACGACACCTTTATCACTCTCATTCCCAAAGAGAGAAAAGTCACATCCCCTTCTCACTTCCGACCCATTGCACTCTACAATGTAATCTATAAGCTTCTCATGAAGATCATCGCTAAGCATCTTAAACCTATCCTATCATTTATCATCTCTCCTAAGAAATCGAGATATGTGGAGGGTAGAGAGATACTGGACAGTTTCATCCTGGCTCACAAAGTAATCCACTCGCTTCATTCGACCAAGTCTCCAGGTATGCTTCTAAAATTGGATCTTTCTAAATCTTTTGATAAATTAAGCTAGAACTACTTGAAATAAACCCTTCTCGCCTTTGGTTTTGATCCCTAGTGGGTCTCCTAAATTGTCAATCTCACCTCGTCAACCCTATTCTCCATCCTAGTCAATGGCATCCCTTCCAAACCATTCTCTCCTTCCATAGGAATAAGGCAAGGGGATCCACTTTTTCCCTTTCTCTTCATCTTAATGGTGGAAGGGATGAGTCAAACCATTAAATTAGCCACCATAGAACACTCCCTCTCTGGTCTCACCCCACATGGGATATCTCCGCCCATTTTGTACAGTAACTTCATGGATGATATACTCCTAATGGGCGTCCCCACATTCCAAGAAGATCTTTGCATCCGATTCGTAATCAACCTTTTCTATGATGCTTCGAGCATGGAAGTTAACCTCTCCAAATACCAAATTTTATTCTTCAATATGCCATCCAGATATGACATCATATTACACAACTCTTGGGTTCACTTGTAGCATCCTCCCCTCCAAATACCTTGGCATTCCCCTGATTGACAATCCGCTAAGAAATACGTCATGGGAAAATTTGATTTCCAGCTTCAGGAAAAAACTTTCCTCTTGGTCTTTTCGCTCCCTCAATCTTCTTGGTTGCCTCATCCTCCTCAAGTCTGTCCTGCAATCCCTCCCGATCTATGTCTTCTCGGTGCTCGAAGCCCCAAACTTTATCCTCAACACTCTAAGAAATATTCAAAGGGGATTTCTTTGGTAGAGAGCCAATGAGGGGTGAAAAATGGCTCTGGTCAATTGGAAAAAAGTGTGCAGATCGAAGAATGTAGGGGGACTCCATCTCAGAGACCCCTCTCTTCTCAATAAATTCCTCAGTGCAAACATATGGTGGAGATGGTTAAAAAGGTTGCAAGACCTTTGGGCACACCTATGGAGGAAAAATCACACACCAGCCACTCCGGAAAAGGATATATTCAAATGGAATGGTTAGAGCCCAGGGTATCTTATCTGGAATGTGGCTAGGCACAATAAGGGGCTGATAATGGATCACGCTTTCTGGGAATTGCAAGGCAAGACTTCAACTCTCTTCTGGAGCGATTCTTAGCAGCAACTTCTAGCCCTGGAAAAATATCCCACTCTAAACTATTTCATTCCCTTAACAACAGACGTAGGCCTCCATAAAGTGGTTGACTTTTGGATTCCAGAATATTTAAGAGACACCTGGCACAAATGGAAAAACACTCACAAAGATCTGAACATCCCCCGTGAGACAAATCTTCAACCACTACTCGATCAACTTAACTCAAGGAGAATATTCAACCAACAAGGGGAGGACATCCTTAGGTGGGGTCACTCCAACACTGGAACCTTCAACATATAAGAAGCTTATTCTCTCAATGCAGGACATAGCTCCCTGCCAAAAGAAGAGGTTTGGAGAAAAATTTGGAGCGCAAAGCTCTGGAAAACAATTAGCACCTTCCTTTGGTTAACGACGAACAACATCATTCTTACCTGGGACAACCTAAGGAAAAGAGGCTTTATCAACCCTTCTTTATGTCACCTTTGTTGTATGGAGGAGGAGACTCAAAATCATCTTCTCAATCTTTTCTCCTACAGTTCAAGTATTTGGGATCACAATTCCAACATCATGAGAACCTAGGATATGAACCGTATAGGTATCCATGAAACAATCAAGGGATGGAGAGAGTCAACTTTCCAGTCTCCCATCCTCAATAGAATTCGACAGCTTCTTCCTGGCTTTATCCTTTGGAAAATTTGGAAGGAATAAAATCACCAAATACTTAAATCTTCATCTCGAAACTGGCAAGAAGTCTAGTCTAAAATCCACTCCAATATTAAGGAAACAATCTACTTTTACCACTGAACGGATCAAGATATGAATTACCCGATGAATGAGCGCATCATCCTTAATTCTTGGCAAGTCAATCTCTCTCCCTCTCTTTCAGTCCCCTCTCCAAGTTACACTTATAAGATCATCCCTTCCTACTAGGAGGCTCCACAAAGAGGTTTCTACAAAATAAATTTCGATGGAGCCTCCAAGGGGAATCCAGGACCCATAGAATATGGAGCAGCCATATACAACAACAACGGAGATATCCTCCACATCTCAGCTGGGAACCTGGTTCATAACACCAACAATGCAGTGGAAATTTGGGGACTACTCAAAGGTTTGCAAGCAACCAAAGAGCAAGGGCTATCCTTCCTTATAGTAGAAGGTGATTCGCAGATAGTTATTAACCTCCTCTCTCATCTCCTAAATGGTGCAGAGCCGAAGAAGATATCCCCAAGATGGAGACTCATGAATGGGCTAATCAAAATAAATTCAATCCTTCATCCTTAGTGGGTAATGGTTCCCTCCCACATCCGAAGAAATGCTAATCAAGTAGCAGATATGTTGGAAAAATTTGGGGTAGACCTACAGGAAGGAGACTTCTCTTATTCTCCAGCCTCATCTCCAAATCACCCCTTCGTGATCGCTTGTAGAAACATGGCTCATAACAAGGACTAGCTCCTGGATGGGGCGTTTACAGATACAACGGGTGGACATCCAGCGGGGAGAACACCTGGCCTAGTATACTTCCACATTAAGCCATCTCGTGTGCACTCAACCTCCACCATTAAATAATAAAGTTAAAACCCCGGTCGTCACCCCTCGATATTCATTTGTCTTCGATCTAGTGTAATGTCTTGATGCCTCTGCTCGTGGGAATGTTAATGGTAATGGGCTGGACGCAGTCACAGTCCCATCACCCATTCCAGCATGGTGTTTTTAGGCCTGTGTTATGGAGTGCCATGGCTCATTCGAGCCCTTGGCCTCCTCCAGAAGTTGGTCCCTTCCTTTTCCTCTGGCTCGAGCTTTTGCAGTGAACTCGACCCGAGGCACCAAAAACCTCTCCTCTGGTTCGTCATTTTTACTGCGTCTGGCTGGTCTCACTCTCTTCGAGCAACAAATTTCACTTTTTTCACGTGCTCCTCATCTCATTTCAGGTGGCTCTCTCGATGCCTCGACTCAAAGGTAAGTCAAAAAGGGGCGCGACATGGTATGTTGCTAGAGGACTGGGAGCAAGAGGGCGTGTCTTGCAGGCTCATATGATCTCTCCTCCAGACCATGAGAATGTCTCCACACCAGAGCCTCTCATCGCTCCCACTCTGTCCTTCACCTCTGTTTTGCCTCCTCGGGACAACACTTCGGACCTACCTCCATTGTCATCTCCTTTTTCTTTCTGATTCGAATGGTTCGACAGTCATGGAAACTCCCTCGGCTTCGCTCCCAAGCCTAGTTCGTCCCCCACCCACCAGGCTCCAACTCCATTTCCCTTGTTCTTTCAACTCCTCTCTTCTCTTCTTCCTCCCCTGTACATTGCTATGACTCCCCCACTTCCTCCTTTGACTCACCTCCTCCCCCTCCACTCTCTAATTCTTTATCCTGCTTTATAGAAAGGGAATTTTTCGAGGAGTCTCTAGATACCATCAAGTGAGGAATTGAGGACATCAAGGGTGTCATGAACGAATTGCAGCACAAGGAAATAGAGCGGTGGCGTCGAGTGGAGATTATGATGACTTCCCTTCAAGACCTTAGGCAGGCTATCTCGAACAGAGACAAGCTCGACAAAGACTCCATGCAGGTGCGACAGGTTTTTTCGGAGCAGAGGCTCGACCCCGACACTGGCTAGCTTCTTCTGGTTCAGGTTTCCTGTGTTTTTTATGATTTCAGCTAGTATATTTCATAAGTTTTTTTCCCTGCGCGACTCCTCAGATCTAGGAAATTTTAGTCTTAGTATAATTCTATCCTTTTGGTTTTGGTTTGTTCAGTCTAGTCTATAAAACGTTTTCCCTGTGTGGAACATTAGATCTATGCCTCTTACAACTTTGCAAGTTTTGCATGGACATTATGAATTTTCGGCCATGTGGCAACATTGGTTTCCCACCAGGGAAATGTTGTCACAGGCTCCTATGATAGCATGACAGATGTATTTTTTCTTCTTCACAGGTTTTAATACAATTACTAACTTACAATATATATATTAAATCATATAAATATTATTTTCATTATTATAATAACATAATATAATAATATATGATGATTAATTGCAAATTAACCACCAATTAAAACATTTTTAATGATAGTATATAATAATTAATATTTTTAATATATACAATCAAATATATAGCCTCCTCTCTCTATATAATTGAAATATAATTATATTATATAACTGAACAATCAACTATATGGAAATCCATATCATGAATATTGTTTATATTATTATAATTGTATAATTTAATCATACATAGTACTCAATAATAAATTAATATTAATTATATGTAATATTTTAATATTCTTTTATTAAATGTTAAAAATAATTATTCAAATTAAATTAGGAAATTATGATATGTCATGCAATTAATGATATGTTTCATTATCATATTAGTATTATTATTTCACAAAATATGGTGCATTTTATTAAGTAAAAATGTGTGGTCGAAACCACTTAGTACAAAATGTGAGGCAAATGTCATTGAAATATTCTAGCTCTGGAAAAACCATTAACATCCAAACTCCAGTCATTCTACTATGCCATATCCATAACTACTACTATTATTCTACTATTTGGTAAAATATACCATTTATACAAACTGAAAAGAATAACATACAAAAAAAAATATTTGTAGCTTAACTATGTCCATTGTCCTTTTCTAGCTTGTCCATGTCCTCGACGAGAACAAATAGTACATTTAAATATGGTATATTCACCATGTCTAGGGATTCCATGCCATCCAATGACTCTCCTGAAGGAGAAATACCATAAATTGCATCTGCTACTTCATTGTTTCCTGTTGGCTTCGTAGAGTGTCCACTTCATCCTGTAACTAGCCAATCATTGGTTTATTCTATACCAATGTGTCCAAAGCAAAAGTAAGAGTTGAAATGAGGGAATTGACCTTAATAATCAGTCACAGTCTCTCCCCTATATTATATTACGTGGATTTAATTGACATTCAGATTTTCTATGGTTATGAGATTCATAAATATGGTACCATTTTTTGTTTTTCAAGTTATCTAGGAAGTATTGCACAGTGTGGTCAACCAGAGCTTCACATATATTGCAATATTTATTTTCTTTCACTCATCGTGCGTCTTATGCTCTTGTCATCTTCTCATTAAGACTACGTATGTATTTTGTGTGACCTTCTTTATAGCATACGGTACACCAAATCTCATTTCTCCTTAAAGTCAAGTTTTTTATAGTCTGATGTATTTGTTCTAGTATTTCCTCTAGCATTTTTTCTGTTGTCAAAGAAGTTGATGGGCCTTCGTTGTCTGATTTGATGCATTTTGATTTCTGTAGTGCATATTCACATGTGTTTATCTTGTAGAGGCGCAATGGTGTTAGAATTTGTTGGATTAATATAGCTACATAACATTGTACTAGTAAGTTTTGATCAATGGTCGACGAGATTTGGCTAAGGAGGTCTTTAAATATTTTATCATATTCATGAAACAACTCTCCTGGTCTTTGATTTATCTCTTTAATTTTATGTGTAGCCAAATGTGAAACATATTGGACTTTGAAGAATGATAGGAAGTTGTTATTTATGTATGATTTCGACTAATTTTGATTTCTATGTATAACTCATAAACTATGTAAGAGCACGGTGTCAAAGAGCTGCACCAAATTGTGCCATTTGTTTATCCTCATATGTGATGTCTGTCGTGTCCCTGGATTTTTCATATACGAACCAATTTATTTTTGGATCCTCATATCCCTCATAAACGAGAATATGATTGAGTCCCATTTTTATTTTCTTTTGAAGAACAATTGAATTTTGTGATGTTTGATTGATCAAGAGTTTCGACTGGGATGTCAAACTTTTAGTCGATTGTTGTTGTGTTGACTTGTCTATCGATTGGTATTTTTTCAAATAGTATTTGAGAAGTAATTTTTACTTCTTTTCTTTGGGAGTTATTTCTTCAGTTTGACAACTTTGATCTTTATACTTGAAGATACACCATTCCAACGGACGTGTCAGTTCATGACTATAATATACTAAATTATTATGTTCCTTTGATATAATATCTGGTAGGGGAGTCGATGTTGTGATATACTTGATGTGTATGAGCATGTTATCAACTTCATTTAGGTCAATTTATGGCTCGAATATGAGCGTATCACATATATTCCCATGCTCATCGGTTCTATACCATAGCCTTGCGGACCGTTCGTCGATTTGAAGCCTCTACTAGAGGAATTATTTGATTCGAGGGATAGTTACTTGCATAGGAGGAGAGAATATTCTGGGTCATGAGTCTTCATAATCCATTCTCTTGGCTTGGTATTCAATTTGATGGGTGCTCATGCTATCATGTATCAACTATAGTTCATTACTTCTTTCAGCGGTCATCACGGTTGTTGTTATTGCCAGACCTATTCGATTCATGTCAAACTCAGACTTCTCACATGCTTTATCAAGATGATCCTCCCCGACTATTTTTCTATTTGAATTCTTATTGTTACACATATTAAAAATCTCCTCTCTTTTCTTTTACTTCTTGTCTCGCTCCAATTTTTGGATGTGATTTGTTTGCTTGTAAATTTTCTTTCCTATCGAAGACATTTATGCTTTAGTCGTACGAACTCTACTATGCTCTTTTTTTTCTTACAACATCTCACAAATCAACCAAACCCTTATCGCTATCCTAACTTACTCGGAGTTGGCGGTGATGTCCATATTTATTTGCTCAGAAAATAGTCCTAGGCTTCTTTTGTATCCTTTCACTTTGCCTCTAGGAATTCTTCCCATTTCTCATATTTATCTGCCAAGTTACTATTTGATAGTGGTATTCTTAGTCTAGGTCAGTACTCAACAATATCACTGACTCCTTTGTCGAGAAGAAATTTATGGAGAAATCTTGGGATGGTGCAAAAAAATCCTTCGTGCAGGTTAGTGTAGAATATTTCTTTTACGATGTCGAGGGAAGTTCAATCCTTAATGACTTGGTTTATTACATAATATTCAACAATTATTTCAACCCACTCGTGCAAGTTTTTTAACCCTCTATTTGTAATATTGAGCATTAGTTTCTCGTCGGAAGTCAATTTATGCATTATCGGATTTGTTAATGTAATCAAATATGGATTCTGGGATAGCCTCCAGAAATCGTTCATGAGTCTCTAAGAAAAATAGCGATCGTGATTCTGCTAGTGTGAGGTTGTTCCTTCTTGCATAATTCTTGATGTAGTTTTCAATTTTTCACTCCCACCATTCATGTATGTCTTGTAAATTTATCATCTACGTGATCTTATGCATGCCCAGGTTCAAAACTACCAGCAATGGAACCAATGTTATAATCTAGGGGGAAAGTAGGGAATGTTACCAGTACTCCATCACATAAGCAAGACAAGCATAGAGGTTACATACACATATGTAAATACATACACAAAGTAGTGAGATCCCAAGAAACAACACTTTATTATATATTTGTCAATACAACACAAAAGAGACACTTCTCTTGATACATGATCATGTATTTATACATACATGTTCTGTTACCAGGAAACGGTAACTACTTAACTCCCTAGGTTGGTTGGCTTAATAGATAATTTTACCAAATTTTAATTCTGGCTTCGACAGTAAACTGACTAATTCTTAGTCGACTATCGGGTCTAGTCGACAAAGTTGACTAGCCCTTACAACAAAAGGAAAAAAAATGGTTTTTTATTTGTTTATTTTTCCTTGGATTTTTTTTATATGCATTGTTTGTGATTGTTTTTCATAAATATTGGAAGAATAAATACTAATAACCTTTCTTCCTCCATCATCTCATGTTTTATTGCAGGAAAATGCTAAGTTTTTCCAGGTCCCAAAAGGATCCATAAGGTCAAATCTATGCTAAGTTTTGAAGATATATGAATGATGGAATGTCATGAGACATTCAATACAAGATCCTGTGACATCATGAACCATTTTCAAAGCTTAATTTTCGTAATCTTGCTATGGACATGTTCTAGCTACTAGCCAAGAAAAAAAAAATCAAGATGGATTGAGATCAAGGAAAATGTTTAACCGATATGAAGATAAAATGAAGACTAGTATCAAAGAGAAGTCAAGTTCCTTTTCCACATTCATAACACTATTGCTACTTACAAATTCTTCCCAAAGGCCTATTCTTCTCATTCACTAGCACCATGGTATGCCATCCATTTTCCTCTTCCCAACTCAATATAATGTTGAATTTTGTGAAATTTCCTTTGTTTATGTGGTCAATATTAAACTCAAATTCTTTTTTATGAAACTACTACTACCCATCACAACCTTAGCCTACTTCCCTTCACAAACCTTTCATACTTTCCCTCTCCACCCATCTCTAACCCATGCAATAATGTCACTCAACTCACTTACAATGTTGAGTTATTTCACTGTCCTACCCTTTTTTTACAAATAATTTTTTTTTGATGGTGAAAACCTGTCCCAGGCACCATCAAACCTTAGAGTGCTTGAAAACTATCTTTTTGTCAGACATTCCTTGGGCATAATAATTTATGATTTTGAAAACGATATGGGCACAATCAAACAAATCTTGTTTGAAAACCATCTTTCCAACAAACATGATTTGCAAATAAAAGTTAAAATCAAACTTCCATCCAAGTTTAGTTGTTCTTTGCATCACAAATTTACAAGATTTCTACTCCATCAAAAAAATTGTTCACATCTCAATTCATAACTCAAAAGGTGGCTACTCAAATACAACTCATCACGCTACAAGATCAAAGTTCCACATTGTCCTACATATGGTTCTTTCTCACACAAATTTACACCATTGTGGACCATCTCAACTCTCCTTCCTGTCAGAATGTTGTTCCAGACTTCATGGACTTCTTATATATGTGCATACATGTTTCTTTTCTAACATTTAATCAAAAAAATCATTGAATTTCATAGAGTGTAATTGGAAAATTCCCTATGCCTAGTATGATCCTTTTTGTACTCTCCTATACCTTCCTATTTTTCATTTTTTTGAGGACAAAGAAAAAGAAAAACTTCAATTTGGGGGGATTCATATATTTTAATCCCTTTTAACACCTCATGTTCTTATACTTTCTCTTTAACTCTTTGAAAGTATTCCCTTGTGACAAAAATGGTGATATCCATATTTTGGTGTTGCTATTACAAGACCCTCAAGATCTTGTAACCATCATTGGTTCTACTACTACTATAAGACATAAGACAAATTTGGTGGTTGGAGTATGATCTAGAGGATATGTGAATGCTCCACTAGCTATCAAGTTTTAGGAAGGTCAAGCATTGATGACATTAGATGTCGATCAAAATAAAAATTCCTTTAAAATTATTAAACAACTATAGTTACAAGAAACTCATGATCCTGTAATCATCGTTGGTTTTCATACTAGCACAACTCCAAATTAAATTATACCACTTGGAGGATGTTCTACATGACTAGAAAATTATTTGGTACCTATTAGATGACAACAACATTGAACTAGGCGATCATGAGGGGAACTTAAACCAAAAGTCAACACAACCATAACAATTCATTGGAGATGATTGTGTATAGAACAACAACATAATAATTTATGTTAGAGCATCTTTGGAAATAATTTTAAAGATAATTTGTGATGTGTTAACCCCAAAGAATGATTATTTAGAGTATTAAGAGTACTATCTTAGAACTTTCAAAACCATTATCAAATGTTTCTCACACTCTTATTCATCCTTAGAATAAATAAGACTATTATTCATAAAAATAAAATAAAATAAAAACACACACAAAAATTTACGCAAATACATGTTCAAAGAAATATTCACGAGACACATGACTACAATTGCATTACTAAGACTAAATTGCACCATCACAAATTCATAGTGCCATATCCTATTTTAAAGGATGTCTTATGGATATCTTCTAAATTAATTATAACTTGATGGTAAATAGAACTCAAATTAATTTTTGAAAAGACTTTAGCTCCCCTCATTTGGTCAAACAAGTCATTAATTTGAGGGAATGATACGTGTTCTTCAGTGTGACATTATTTAGTTTAATGTAATCAATACATAGCTTGAGAGTTACATATTTATTTTCAAAAAATGAAATCGGTGCCCCCTATGTATCCACCTTCCACCAACTCTTGTAATTGAATTTTTATCTCCAATAATTATGGGATACTCATTGTATAAAGAGAATTGGACAGTGGTGAAAATCCAAACACTATATCAACAATGAAGTCAATATATCTCTTTGGAGATAGTCCTAGTACTTCATCACATAATACATCATTGAATTTTTGTAATATATAATAGCCTTCAAGCTTGGGACCTTTATCTTCTATTGTATCTAAATATGGGTTGCATACACTTGATATCCTTTCCTAAAACATTTATTTAGATACAAGGCAAAAAATTTCCTAATAGAAATTATCTTTGTATGTCTCTTTCTATCCTTGTTTTTCCATTTTTATAAATGAAATCAAAAGTCTAGTTGTAGTAATCAATTTTAACTCAATGTGCTTCCAACCAATCCATTCTAATGAATATAACATAAAACCAAGTGGGAAAATATTTGAATTTTCCATGTGAAGTGTCCAATCAACTCTAATGAATACTTTTCCACCATTTCACTAGCCTTCTAGTGGCTAGCTAAGCTAGCCATGATGTATTGTTCTTCATAGGAGCTTCACCTTATTGACCAATATCTTATCATGTTCATTCATAAAGGGGTTTTAAAATTGTGAAAAATAGAGTCAATATATTGTAGGTATTGGGCGAGTGTGGGGTATGAGCGGGTTTATAGATATTTGGGGTATATAAAGGGATATTTGGTAAAAAAATGGATCCATATCTGACCACCAAAGAAAGAAACTAGAAAACACCCTCCCCCTAGGGTCTCCAATCCCAATTCCAATAATAACAAACAACTGAAAATTTGCAAGATGAAAATAAGCCACACATAGAAGTAGGTAAGTATTACCATATCCAGTAGCTGAAGGATTGAATACCATGATAAACATAAACTACGCATCCAACAGTTCTGGAATCAAAATAGTACCTCTATTCAAAAACTTAAACGAATCCATGAACATTGACCAAATAGGGGTATAAATCCATGAACAAGTTCCACCTTCCAAGGAATGAAATAGATCCATGAGAACCCATGAAAAATAATGGGAAGGAATCCTAAACAAGCCATTGACAAATAAATGTGACATAAAAGGTCAAACTGACATAGAGAAAATTGAATGTCCATCCCATAACCATAAATCTGTCAGTGTCATAGGAGATATACTAAACACTAAGCTACTAACTCTATCATCTACCTATAAACACAATAAAAGAGGGGGCTTGACTATGGGATGGGAAAATCCCCCCTTACCCCTTTTAATTATAAAATGCCTCTATCCAAAGTTGTTCCCAACTTATCCTAGTGGTTTGTAAGGGCAATGAATTTTCTTTTGACATGTAGAATTATAAAATCGATGAAACCTTAAATGAGAGAGAGTGTGTAGGAAATAATACCATTGAAGGAATTGATTTCATACTAATTTTACTTGATGATCTCACAAAAAACTATCAAAGAGTCCCCTAAGACCACAATTTTAGAGACATTTTGATCTTTCACAATGCACACACCTTTATATAAGTTGTATTCTTTTGAAACATTGTTTTAAACCATCCCATGTTCCAAAGAATAGGAATCTATGAAATTTCCTCCAGGATCAAGAAGACTCCCCTCTACACTTTCCACCCAAGGATTGTTCCGAGAGGCTCCATCAAGAAAGAGAGGATGAACTTCCTTCTTTTCTATCCACTCTTTGAATTTCACAATCATTTTCCCTAGAACCCACTTTGGAAGGGGAGTTAGTTTTCCCACGGGAGAAAGAGGTACAGTGGCAAGTTTAAAATTATTTATGTAATAAGATTCAAAAGGCTCTAAGAGTTGGTCCTACTGATGTAAGAGAAGGTGCATATACTCATCACAGATATAAATGCAACTGATTTGCATATTGACAAGGAGGCATCGATTCTCCCTAAAATATCATTTTAGTCCTTACCAATCAAATTATCCAACACATATATTTCAGAAAATTCATCTAGAGATGCTTGAAGCAAGGTTTTAGATGAAAAATACCCCTATACCTATGACTCCATTGGGAGAATAATTCTTTGCTAACAGAAGGCCAATCAATGAAATGGAAGAGATATCCAAGGGAGAAACCCCATGTGGACTATGCATAACTGCAATTAACAAAACGATGTTGAATGGACTCCTCATCTTAGTGGAACAAGGAAAAATTAGATGGACAAACAATACCCCACTCTTTTAGGTTCTCATAGGTTAGGATGAATTCCCATGAATAAGGAGCCAAATAAAGGAATTAGTATTTGGAAACCCATTAGAGTGCGAAACATTTCTCCACAGAACTGAGCAGGGAAATAAATGTTTATTTATTAGTAGAAAATGAAACCCTTTTTTGACCAAGAAAATGGATATCCCCCAAACTAGAGAATCCTTGATGGACAAATTCTAGGAGGGACACACCCATGCAACATGTGAAGGAGAATACAAGTTAAATTTTCTAAGGGAGGAGGTTTGGGTGCAATATTCCATCCTACCTAGGACTTAGAAGAAGGCTCCCATGAGGAAATATCGAACATTTTGGTAATTCCATGATCTAACATTCTATATCAAAGAGGAGCAAGGTATGTGTGTATGGATATATTGGTCCTTCCCAAGGATGTAATCCTCCCAAATATTAATCAATTTCCCATTTATTATAATCCAGTTAATTTTTTTTTATGATAGAGAGATCCAAAGTGAGTAGATTGGAAATTGGAGAACCTTTTTCCACTCTTGGAGGTCTTTCCAAACATGTCTTTCTAGAACCCAAAAAGTACTTCTTCCAAATCAATCATTTTCATCACAACAATTTCACTGTAATAAGACACCATAACAAATTTTCTTCCATGGAGATATTAATATAATCTAGATCTTTGAGACCCAACCCTCTTTTGGATTATTGGAAGGGGGGGTGAATCAATAATGAGTAGTTTTATTACTTTTAACCACAATATATTCTTCAACAATATTCAATATTTGATCATTAACATTCAATATATCATTACCAGTATAATGATAAAAAACATTAAACCACAATAGATACACAGTACACCAAAATATATGCAGAAACCCAAATGGGATAAAACCATGGAATGTTTTTCTTATATATCAAAATAATACATTCATTGGAAGCACCAACTTCTCGATTCTCTAGCTACAACTGGAAGGAGGATCCAACCCCTTATTCTTAGTCTGTAACCTGAAGGAAGCTACAAATCCCTGAATTCTCTAGATATAACTAGAAGGAGGATACAACCCCCTGAGTTCTATGGCTCCAACTAAAAGGTGGCTACAACAACCTATCCTTGCCATGTCCTATCACACTAAATATAATTGTAGACCAAATGTCATTATCACAAAATCTTCCACAGTCACTACCATTGTGCCACTATCCGTGACACTATGTCTTTGTCACTGTCACGGTCTCATCAACCTATATTTTCTCATTAATCAAGTAAATCTTGCACCATACCATGCATCAATTGTATACCAACATACATAGTATCTCATGCATCAATCATGAACCAAAGATACATCAATAAGGAATAGTGAATCATGAACTAGAGCATCAATCATGTGTAACATGTACCATATAATATACCATCAACCATATGCAGATATGTACCATATCATCAATAAAGTATCTCAAAGAACCAATGAATGTCCCTCATGCATATGCCACCATACAACATGGATATGCCTCAACCATTTACAATAAAATCAAGATATGAACTATAAGAACCATGTCATATGTTGAATCATATATAAGAGTTCTCCTCACTCAGCTAATATCCAAGTGGATATTGGTGGCCATCCACCTATTCCAACTGTCTCCTCTTGTTCGTTTTTGTTTAACACATTCTTTTGTACTTATTTGTAATTGTGGGCTCTACACTTTTGGGGTTGTTTGAATCCCCACACATCTTCCAAGTGGATATTGGTGGCCTCTTTCCTAATCCAACTGGATTATTTTGTATGTTTTCATGTCAACATATCTTGTTATACTTCCAGGGCAATTTTGGGGCCCTAAAAATTGTTTTTTTGGCTCTCCATAGTCAAACTGTAGATGGAGTCGGAGTTTTATGGTGGAATTTGTAGCTCTCTGAAATACCTTTCCCACAGGATACCACGTGCCTAAAATGAAGGTCGTATGAAAAATTTATGACCCTGGGAAGTTGAGGTACCAACTTTCCCATAGGGGACCACATGACTTTTGGTGTTTCACCTTCTAGGGTTAGGTTTTTGGATGTCTAGGGTTTTGGAATTCATGAGTAATATCAAAAATGAATCTAGAGCCTCATTGTAATCATTCTTATCAGATGGATGCATGTAAAAACCACATCTCTTCTCAGAGATAGATACCACCATTCAAGCAAGTGTTTTAGTTCTACATTTTTACAGTTTCAGCCTATTTCATTTTTTTAATAGAATATATTGTTCACTAGATATATGTGTTATCCTTGATATCTCTATGTTTATTGTATTCAGTATGTAATAAGTTCATTCCAATCCTAAATCTAGATCAATACTATATCCAAATACCAAACCAACCATACCAAGTATGCCTCAAGCATACACCATATCATGACAAAAAGTAACCATAAAAAATAAGTATACAACCATACCAATGTTGGATTACTGAGAGGGGGGTGAATCACTAATAGCGCAATTATAGTCCTTTTTAACCAAATAATCCAAGTGTTATGTCAATGTAGAATTATTATCCAACAATGAGAAATAAGAAATGAACAATCACACACATACAAAGTACACCAGTGTTTTACGTGGAAACCCAAAGCAGGAGAAAACCACAGAATGTTTTTTCTTATATGTCTTGAAGAATTACATTCATTGGAAGCACGAACTTCCTTTGTTTTCCAGCTGCAACTGGAAGGAGGCTCCAACCCCCTAGTTTCCCAGGCTACAACCTGAGGGAAGCTCCAACTCCCTAATTATATGGCTACAACCAGAAGGAGGTTGCAACCCCCTATGTTCTTCAGATACAACCGGAAGGTGGCTACAAACACTTGTCCTTTCCCCATCCAACCACCCAGAAGTATAAGTAGAATGATGGAACCATTGACAACCTGTCACTGTGAAATATATTGTTGTACAACTGTTCAACCTGTACCATTGACCTGTATCCAATCTGTACAACTGCCTTGTAGTCAATCTATACCTGAACTGAACATGTATCTACAAAAATACAATAGGTACGCGACCTATAGTGCTGCAGCCCATGTATGTATGTGCCCTATCTATTATGCAGCCTGCATATGTAGGCTCCCTAACTGTTATGCAGCCTGCATATGCCTTATGAAAACTAGGGTTTCATTTTTCTTGAAAACTTCTAACCCTCTATTACTTCTTTCAAATAGATCTGTAACTTGTCACTATATCCAAACTGTAATTGTACCCTATGCATGCATCCTCATACATAACCTTTACTCAAGGAAAATATGTCTCTCTCTAGTCATGTGCCACATAGGTGTGTGTAATCATGACCAAGTATAATATCCCTCACATGATCTTAGTCATAAAACCCTTTTTGATATTTAGTCTCTCAATACATCAACTAATACACAAATACAAGCTCTTAACCATGTACCCTAAAAACCCTTAAACATATGCCAAGAAATACAACATGTGCCTCACAAGAAGTATCAATGATGAACATACCAGTACTGTCTTTCTGTAGATCTGACTTATACAAAAGATCCCATGTAGCTACTAGTCTCTCTAGGGAGAATCCTCAAATCTCCATTGCCATTCCTCATGCATACATCAAAATCCAACTATTCATAGAAATAAGACATACCTTTTGAACCAATGGATGGATCTAATGTATCTGATCACTTTAGACCTTCTTGGGAGCTTGATCTCAGAATCTAGAACCTCTGCATCTTCATCTTCTCAAGTTTCCATGGCTTTATCAACATGTACTCACCCTATACACAACCAGCCCACATACGCACGCACCCTATACATAGACATCCCGCGTACATGTACACACCCTTTGCACAACCAACCCACGTATGTACGCATCCTATTCACAGACAACCCACATACATGTACTCACTCTATACACAGACAACCTGCGTACGATTTAAAAAATAGGATTTTTTGTATTCGTTGTAATTATGAGAATTTCACCGTTAACCCTTCGTGCTACCTCAGAAGTTCACCACTTCATATGTATCCACAAGTATTTACAATAAGATTTACAAAATAAAATAGATATACAATATGTACAAGTGTGTCCTTAATGAGTGAGATTTGCCTCTTATTTATATCTTCATGTATCCTTACACTTTCCTTATTTAAGGCTTCTCCATTTAAAATAATTTCTTTTGCAAGACACTTTGACTCTTGGGGGCTTCTATAAGACTCATGAGGGTTCTTCAATTTCATATGGTCATAACTCTCTAAGCGTGAGGAGTTATTTGATCCACATACCACTAGAAATGGCATGACAAGCACTATGCATCTAGGATAGTTTACTAGAAAATTCACTGTCGTTCATCTCATTATTCCACAATTAAGCATGGGTTCTCTAACCATAATTCTAGGATAACTCAATCCATAAAGCGTCTTCCCATGATGGCTTTCACCATAAGGGGACCACTTTGGAGTTCATCCATATGTACTTCTTATCAACCATGACAATACAATAATGAGTCATCTTTACACCAAACAAAATTGGGTCCATTACCCAAACCTTTGTGCTACTGGGCTTTCTTCAAGGGTTGATATCAATGCCAACCAACCTTAATCAACAACCAATACCTCTATAGTTGACCTGAAACTCTAATATGTTGAGTTATAAACTTTATTCATTCTTCAGGGACCTAGTACCAACATTTACTCAATATTTCATGATCTTTTCACAGATCTGTGATTTTCTCATATACTACCCACATATATTCATTCTTTTATTCACTGTAGCCCTCTTCTGACCTGTAATCTATGGATACCTCATAAATTAGGGTTACTCAAGTTTTCTACAACTCTGTGACTTTCATATCCTATCTTCCTCAAAAAATGTCATAAAAACCTTGGAAAAAATATCACTAGTTCATAAGATAGATAATCAATGAATGAGTCTTTGAGTGTGCTTGTGAGTGACTCATTTATACTTGTTCTAGGTAACTCCTCTCCTTAAATTATGGCTTCTAAAGTTTTCTTTTTACAACAACTTTACCCTTTCATTAAGGACTTGTAACCAACTAGGGCCTTCTTGACCATTCTACGGTGCTTACAAAACTCTCAAGGCCATATCTCCCTAACCATGAGGAACTACGTGATGTTCCACATATCAACGAAAATGGCATGATGCGTACTATCCACTTATGAGTCTCTTGATTTCATTTAATTTTTCCTTCATTTGGATATTCCTCATTCAAATTCAGGTACCAAAAACTCACCATTTGGGCTTCTTCAAGGGTTGACATCAATGAAAACCAAACTATCAACAATCTCCCCCTTTGGCATTGATGGCAACACTTAGGAATGCAAATACTTATACCCATGTTCCCCCTGTGACCATCTCTCCCCCTATATGCATGCTTCTCTCTCTTTGTCTCCATTCCTTTCTCTATTTAGCCCCCTTTGACATCAATGGAAAAGGGAAATCCTCCTCTTGGGGATGCTCCCCCTATCTACAAGCCTCTATTGTCTATACTAACCTTTCTCTTCATGGTTCTTCCTCGCATAAATTTATGATGTATATGAAAATAATTCAAAAGGTTCTTTACTTGAACTTATTCAAGACTTTTGTTTCTCTCCCCCTGTCCTGTTAAGATTGATGCCATGTGAATAATTATGGGGCAGAAACTACTCCAAGATTTTGTCGCAGATACTTAAAAAGTTTCCCTTGCAAGCGTTTTGGTGAAGATATCTGCAATCTTTTATTTTGTCTCGGCATACTCTAGCTTGATGTTCTTCTATGTAGCCTATTATCGTAGACACTGATACTTGATCATAATGTGTTTCATCTTAGAATGCATCACTGGATTCTTAGATATACTGATGCCATTGGTGTTGTCATAGATTATTGAAATGGGATCATCATACTTTACTTGTATATCATGTAAAATCTACTTCATCCAAAGAACATGAGTACAACATGTTGTTGCTGCAATATATTTTGCTTATGTTGTAGACAAGGATATTAATGATTGTTTCTTTATTATCCATGATACCAGAAACTCACCCAAGAAGAAATATGCTCCACTCGTACTTCTTCTATCATCAATGCAACCTTCTCATTCTGCGTTTGTGTAGGTGACAAGAGATATATCCTTCCCTTTTGGATACCATAATTCAAACTCTTATGTACCTTTGAGGTATTTGGATATCCTATTTACTGCCATAACATGTGATTCCTTTGGTGTTGTTTGAAACTTTTCAACCTATCCAAATTCCTACATGACATCTAGTATGGAAGTTATTACATAGAATAAAATTGCAATCATCGATCTATACTGTCTCTGAACTTCATCTTCAAAATCATCATCCTTACTTAACTTAAAATCATTCTGTATAGGAGTATTGATTGGTTTGCAATCTATCATTCCAAACATCTTCAACATTTCTCTAATATACTTGGTCTAATATATAAAGATACCTTTGTTTCTATGACATATATCAAGACCCAAAAATAAGGAAAAATATCCAAGTAAAGACATCTCAAATTCATTATGCATGTCTTTGACAAATTTCTGACTCATCCCGTCATCACTACTTCTGAAGATAATATCATCAACATAAAATTCAATTATCAGGATACTATCTTGATTTACCTTTATGTAGAGATTGTTGTCTGCATTTCCTTTCTTGAATCATTTTTGTTGTAGGCATCTGTCCATTATTGAATACCATGCTCTCAGGGCCTTCTTGAGTCCATATAACACTTTCTTTAACTTTCAAACGTAATCTTCTTTTTTCTGATAACATGAACCAATTAGGTTGTTCGATGTAGACTTATTCTTCTGATTTTCCATTTAGAAAGGTTGAATTTACATCCATAGACCTTGATTCTCTTTTAACAAGCATAGGCTAACATCAATCTGATTGCTTCCATCCTGGAAACAGGGGAAAAAGTTTCTTCAAAATCTATACCTTCAACTTGAGAGTATTCTTTTCATACTAATCTTTCTTTGTTCTTGGTAACTTGTCCATCCTCGTTCAACTTGTTTCTGAAGACCCACATTGTACCAATGATTTTCTTCTTCTTCATCCTTGGAACTAGTTCCCATGTGTTATTCTTCTCTATCTGATCTAATTATTCATCCATATCTTTGATCCAATGTTCATCCTTGTTGGCTTCTTCAAAACTGCTTGGCTCAATAGTAGATAGTAGTGCTAGGTGTTGTTTTTTTGGTGAGCCTATTCTTCTTCTGGTTTCAACTCCTGCATATTTATTTCCAATGATATGTTCTGATGGATGATTTTTCTGCACTCATTTTCTAGGTATATTTAGAGGTACTTGAAGTTCCCGTTGTTATTTCTCTGGTTCTAGCTACTCTTCTTCTTCATCTAATTCTTCATCTACTTCTTATTTTTTCAAATCTTCATCGTGATCCTCTTCTACTGAATCTTTGCTACTTTCTTTTATCTTTCTTCCATCTATCTCATCAATCATCACATTAATTCTTTCTACTATTCCATTGAGTCTTATATTGAAGCATTTGTACCCAACCAATATGCCTTTATCAACTCAACAATCAAATTTTCCAATTCTTCCATCTTCTCTTTTGATGTAGCATTTTCTTCGGAATACCCTAAAATGCTTCACATTTGTTGGTTTTCCTTTCCATAGCTCGTATGGAGTCTTATCACTGTTATTTCTAAGAATCACTATGTTCTGAATGTGAACTGTTGTATGCACTTCTTGTACCCAAAAGACATCTATCAACTTGGAATCCATTAACATGGTTCTTTCCATTTCCTATACTTTTCTATTCTTTCTTTCAACAACTCCATTTTGCTGAGGTGTCTTGGATACTAAGAATTTCCTCTTTATCCCATGCTCGTTGTAGAATTACCAGAATTCCTTTGATGTAAATTCTCCTCCATCGTCTGATTTCAAGCATTTGATTTTCAACTCTATAACAGTTTCAACCATCTCTTTGTATGTCTTGAAGTTTTCAAATGCCTCTGACTTCTTCTTGAGAAAGAAAACTACATTCATTCTTATGTAGTCATCAACTAGTATCATGAAGTACTTTTCACCTTTCAATCCCTCCGTTCTTTTCAGACCAACTAGATTAGTATGTACAATCTCTAGTGGTTTTTTTGTGGAATACTCCTTTGATTTGAACTTGGTCTTGGTTTGTTTTCCCTGTAGACAATGATTTCATAAAATATTTGTTGGCTTTGAGATCTCAAGAATTTCTCTTATTGTTTCCCTTTTTCTGACTTTGATAATATTATCAAAATTCCTATGGCTCGTTCTTCTATTCCAGATCCAAATTACATCATCCTTTCCTAAGTAACATCTTTCCTTTCCGATTTCATTTAGAACATATATGTTGCTTGGAATTTTTACATCTATAGCCACCAACTTGCCTAATTCTTATTTCCTTATCTCGCATTTCTTTGATTCAAACACACGTTTGTGTCCTTGATCACAGATTTGACTTACACTTAGAAAATTGTGTTTCATGTCTTTGACTAGTAAAACATTTTATGTTGTGGCATCCTTACTTCTGAGCTTGAATGTGCCTTCTCCAATAATTCTAGTTAAGTTGTCATTCCCAAATGAAATTTATCCATCTATTTCCTTATTCACTATTAGAAACCTATCTTTGTCACCTGTCATATGATTTGAGCATCTACTGTCAACATACCATCCATGTTTCTTGTGTTGATCTTGTAGAGCAAGATTGCATTCTTCAATGTTGAATTGATCCTGCTTTCTTATCCATATCCTTTGTGGTTCATGCTTATGACTATTGATATTATGATTTTGTTCCCTTAGAAGAATAGTGAGTCTACAATATTTAGCCAAATGTTCAATTTCGTTGCACTTGTAGCATTCTACCTCATCACTCAATGATCGAAATCTTGTGTAGCTTCTATTATGTGTTTCATGAGATCTTCTTGTATATTTATTTCTTGAATAGCCTTCATCATTTCTTCTATTATTGGTATTGGCTCTACAATTCACAACTTTGTTCCTAAAATCATTACATGAATAACATGAAACAAGGAAAATAATTTGATACCTGAGAGTGGAAGATCATCTCAATGGTGCTTCTCTCCTGAAATCCTTCTTCTTCTTGAGGTCTTTCTATAGTTGGTTGCTGCTAATATTGGCTTCTGAATCTTCTAGGTAGTGCAATGGCTATGTAATATTCTTCTTGAGTCTTCCTGTCTTCTTATTTTGTAGAGCGACCTCTTATGGCTTTTGCATAGATTATTGGTTTTTCTTCATTTTCTATTGTTTTGGAGCTTGAAACTTTCTCTGTCTATGTTTGGTTGTATCCTAATCTAGATATGTCATAGTAAGGTCTTTGTCTGTTAATGATATTATCCATTATCTTGGTGTCATTTTGTTGCATGTCCTTATTCTAAAGATCTTTTCTTAGAGTGACTATCTCTGCTTCTAACCCTTCAATGATTATGTCCTTTTCATCTAACGATCCTCTGAGTGCTTCTTCAATTTTCTTGTCTTCTTCTACCTGGAATTTTAGCTTCATAATCATCTGCTCAACTTCTTTGGAGTTGGAATTCTGATATTCTTCTTTCTTCTTTAGTTCTTTCTAGAGTGACTTGTTTTTCTTCTTTTCTCTCTTTAGAACTTCTATGAAACTCATCAATTATTCTTTGTAATCAGATTTTTCCTCTTTGCATTCTTCTTCAAATCCTTCTTTGTTAGATTCTTATAATTCCATAAAAAGTAATCTCTTTGTATCACTTTTGTTGTCTTAATCTTTATCGGATGAACTGTCTTCCTTGGTGCAGAGACTTTTCTTGAAAAAAATATTTTTGTTTCTTTTACCCTTTTGGATTTTCTTTTTCTTTTTAGAGTCATTGTCTTCATTACTTTTTTTATTATTATAGGGAAACTTATTAGAAAAATGACCCACAATTAAAAATTTGCAATGGAAGCATACCTTTGTATTTGTTGGTTCATCTTTTCATCTTTCTTACAAAGTTTACCACCTCTTCATCTTCCTTTGAATCATCGATGCAACTGCAGTCTGACTTTTTCTTTTGTTTATATTACTTCTTTGTCTTCTTGGATTCCTTGAATGTTGCTTCCTTCGTGAATGGATTGTCTTCTCTTAGCATATCATAAGATGTGAGTATCTCGTGTAACTCATCCATGGTTATTGAAGCTAGGTCCACTCTTTCTTCTAGAGATAATTTTTTTTAATCAAATCACATTGGTAGAAATATTAATGCCTTTTTAACAATAATCTGTTCCTTTATTTCGACTCCCAAACATTTGATATTGTTTACTATTTCATCGACTCATAGAAAGTAAGTTGCTATGTTTTCATGTTCATTCAACTTCAACTGTTTGAACTTGGCTCTAAAAATCTAAAGTTTAACTTCCTTAACTTTCTCATATATGTTGGCATTATTGATTGTGTGTTTTCATTGATGGAAACATGAGTCAAACATGTAAAATAATCATAGAAAAAGGAAGATCAACTTGGGGCAGAGGAAGATCACCTTGTGGCAGAAGTAATTTTTTATCATTGTTGATCACGATAGGATCAACAGTGATCCTATGATTCTAAAGCTAAGGAGAGGTAGCATGCAAAAAATCCATGTACATAAGGAGTAACAAAGAAAAAGGAATTAAGAGCTCAGGAGGGTTAGCAGCTAAAGATCAGTGCATAACAGAATCCACAAAAATTTATTAAAATCTCAGGAGAAATAGGGATGAACAGATCAAAAGGAAGAACGTCAACCAAATCTCAGAAGAGAGAACAAATTGCATAAATGCTATCGGGATTGAAATCCACAAAATAAAACTTCAAAAGAATCAAAGAGGAATCAAATCCGTTGATGTAGTTTTCAAGACAAATTTCAACCGTCAAATCATAGAGGAAACCTGCATAAAGAAGAAGAGAATCATGGTCGTCTATTGAATATTTGGGAATGATTTAGATCGTGAGATCTAGATTAAATCTAGACCATTAGATTGACTACTGATATTCATGGAGTGTCAATCATGGAAATGAAGTACACATGGTCATCCTGACATTGACCACTTCTTATAATAGCGACCGAAGGAAATTTGCATGAAGGAAATTTAGTCAAAGTCGAAGTTTTGAAGTAAAAGTAATTAGTTGGATCTAAGGAACACTTCGAGATATGATAATCATCATATCAGGGTTGTGGAGCATTATTCAACTTCGACGAATAGATTCCAAGAACATGTAATATTACCCAAAGACCAAAGCCCCGAAGTCACGTCAACCATTGATATGGAGTAAAATATGGGAACTCTTAGATTACAAGGAGACGATAAACTCTAACACTGACCATTCCAGTGAAAAGAAGCCAAGAAAATATGAATTCACCTGAAGGTTGGAACCTCGAATTTATGAAATGAATAAGGACCATCAGATCTAGACAATGCATAATGATCAATGGATCAGGATAGGCGGATCCACTTGTGTTCAATTTTGGCACTAACAACCTCAGCAAAAAGGGGTTCAGAATATGTAATTTCACCTAAAGGCAGCATCTTTGAAGTCACGAAGTAAGATGAATTCCACACACATTGAGATCCCATGTCATCATAGTCCACGTCAGCAAGTCGATGTCGACAAGGACATATGGCACATTCATATGGTGAAAAGTCTCAAGGTCTAGTTGGCACTTTAGGTATACGAAATTCATGAATCAAGGTGACACATGAAAACCAGTAAGCGAGTGACACATCAATAGTGACGTTAGCAATCTACATCACTCTGAGAGTATTCCCTTTAGGGATATCTAGTTCCTCCTACCAGCAACTACCTGAAGAATCGAAGGGAGAAGTCGTGAACTAACATTGGCCATTGATCTAATATCCTCCAGGATGTATCATGATCGTTATATCAAGCGTAGTGGAAAGATTGAGTAAGCATGAATCACAAAGTAATCCTAATCGTTGATCTACTTAGGGAGAATTCTCGACCGATGATCAAATCATAGTGGAAGGATAGCATAAGGAGTACTAACAAATGATAGCAAGTGATCATCACAGCCTTGCGACTTATTCGGTAGGTAAATATCCAGAAGGATTGAACTACTTCAGAGTTTGAGTTACCCGAAGTCCCGAAGTGTCAAATCCCTGAAATAAGATCTGACCATCCGTCGAGGAGGAATATCCATGGTCAATATCCAAAAGCACAAAGTAACGTGCATGAATATTAACCTGGTGGAGGCAACATGCTTTTGATCTGGACTGTTGGATGGTGTAGCTATATGGAAAACATCTATACTATACACACTTCAGTGAAATTTAGTTTGGGAGAGTTGGAAGGTTATAAAAGCAAAAAAATCCTGAAGCTGCAAAGTACTAGAGGAAATGACAGACGTCCATCTAACGATTGAATCCCATCCATTATATAAGGATATGAAAATTGTGATAAATGAGTCCTTTAAAGAATGATCGAACCATTGATCGGAAACCATGATCAATGATAAGGATTAAAAACCATGAATCGAAGTTGCTTGAGATGTAACACTCTGGAAGATATTGCTTCGACGATAACAAGAATTTGGTGAAAGGAAGAAGGAAATTTATGGAGCGTTGAAGCTCGAAGAACATGGTCCCATCATTGGACATATGGATAAAAGAAAAAGAAAGGGGGGAGAATTCTAAAGCATGAAATACGTGGTTCCAGCGAAATTCATATAGTAAGCTTAAGGTTTGTAGAGTAATCCGACATAGATTAACACCTTAACAATACAGAGAGCCAGTAAAAGCTCGAATATGATCTATTGGCGAACAAAGGATGCATCATAAGCATGGGAACTATATAATTATTTGATCCATATCTATGATCAACTCATGAGGACAAAGTTAAAATCAAGATTAGTTAGTTAAATGAAGAGGTGTAATGGTTCATGTCAAAAAGACAGATTGGTTCAATCCTATTCCATTTGAAATACTATATAAACCAGAAGTGGTGTTGAATATAAGAGTGGTTTGGTCGATTAAATATATATATGTATATATAATGGATTGAATGGAAGTTCATACTATCAGGTTGGTGCCTATTTACAAGCTGAGTCTTGTTATGACTATTGGATTCCTCACATCTCAGTTGGATCTTATATCACTAAGATGGGTCTTGTTATGAGGGTTGTATTCCTCATTTCACAGTTGGATCTAAGAAATACAAGTTGGGTATTGTATCAGAGAGTTGGATCTCTCATATTCAGTTGAAGTTGAAGATATTAAAGGATTGATTTTATATGTATTTATACAAGTTAAATAAATAAAAGAAAGATATTATATCTACTTCATACAATTTGTGTTTTAGATGTTTATGAATAATTAATTGAACTGCATATCTTATTCAGTTAATTCAGTTAATCTATGAAAGTGTGAAAAACAACCAAAATTTCCAGACACTGATTCACCCCCCCCCCTCTTAGTATCAAGTGTACATTTCAACAATATCCTTTGTATATAGTCTTTCATTTGTCCCACATTTATTTTGCAAATTCATAGTTCATAATATTGGTAGGTATTGATAGAGTCAAACCATTCTCGATAGTGTTTCTATCCATTGAATCATTTTCTTCAATTTTCTTTCCATATCTATCTGTCGGGGAGTGGTTGTTACTTTATATCCATCTACTACTGATCGCCAAACATAAAATCCTTGTTCTTGTATACACATCTTCATTATTTTTCTCTAGAAGGCATAATTCTCACCATCAAACTATGGTACCCCAATCTTAGCATAATCCATGATCTCCTTCCAGTGGTTAGACTTCTTATTGAAGGACCCAATCTGATACCAATTGTTGGATTACTGAGAGGAGGGGTGAATCAATAATGAAAAATTTAATTACTTTTAACCACATTATATTCTTCAACAATATTTAGCACTTTATCATTACCATTCAATATATCATCAATATTATAATAAACAACATCACATCACAATGCATACATAATACACCAGAATTTATGTGGAAACCCAAATGGGAGAAAACCACAAAATAATTTTTTTATGTATCAAAATAATACATTCATTGGAAACACCAACTTCTTGATTCTCCATCTAAAACTGGAAGGAGGCTCCAACCCCCTATACTAAGTATCCAACCTAAAGGAAGATACAACTCCCTAAATTCTCTATATCTAACCAGAAGGAGACTACAACCCCCTAAGTTCTCAGGCTCCAACTAGAAGGTGGATACAACCAGCTATCTTTGCCTCATCTTTCCACCCTAAAATATAAGTGTAGACCAACTGTCACTATAACAAACTCTTCCACTATCACTGCCAGTGTCACTACCATTTTGAAACTGTCTATGTTACTCTATCTCTGTCACTCTTACTATCTCATCAACCTGTATCTTCTCATCAATTAACTAACACATGTACCATAACATGCATCAATTGTATACCAACATACATACTATCTCATGCATCAATCATGAACCAATGATACATCAATAAGGAATAGGGAATCATGAACTAGATAATCAGTAGTGTGTAGCATGTACCATATACTATACCATCAACCATATGTAGATATGTACCATATCATCAATGAAGTATCTCAAAGAACCAATGCATGTCCCTCATGCATATGCCACCATACAACATCAATATGTCTCAAACATGTATAATCAACTCAATATATGAAATATAAGAACCATGTCATATGTTGAACAAGATATAAGAGTGCTCCTCACTCCACCAAGAAACCAAGATATATTATATCCAAATACCAAACCAACAATACCAAGTATTCCTCAAGAATACACCATATCATGAAAAAAAAGTAACCATAAAAAAAAATTATACAAACATACCAATACCTCTTTAGCTGACCTGAAACTCTGAAATGATGACCTGTAAACCTCTTTCAGGCTTCAAGGACATGGTACCAACATTTACTCAATCTTTCATGAGCTTTTCACAGATCCACAACTTTATCCTCTACTACCTGTGAATATCTGTGCTCTTCTCTACTATATCCAGTGTACATCCATGCCCTTATGACCTGTAACCCACGACTACCTTAGAAACTAGGGTTACTCATGTTTTATGCAACTCTGAGACTTTCACCTTCGACCTTCCTCAGAAAATGCCATCACAACCTTAGCAAAAAGATCACTAGGTCAGAAGATAGATAATCAATGAATGAGTGTGTGAGTGTGCTTGTGAGTGACTCCTTCAAGTGTATGTATACTTGTGATAGGTAAATCCTCTCCTTAAATTATGGATTCTAGATTTTTCTTGTTACACCAACTTTACCCTTTCATTAAGGACTTGCAACCAACTAGGGGATTCTTGACCACTCTATGGGGCTTACAAACTTCTCAAGGAAATATCTCCCTAACTGTGAGGAACTACATGGCATTCCATTTATGAGTGTCTTGTATGCATTTACTATGTCTGTCATGATCATATTCCTCATTCAACTTTGGGTACCAAAACCACACCGTTGGGTCTTGTTCAAGGGTTGACATCAATGACAACCAAACTATCAACACCCTCCTTTGTCTTATGGATTTCTTACTTGTTTCCAATTAAACAAGTGAAACTTTCTTTCATTTGTCTTTCCTCCTTTCCAAAAGAACTTCCGTATCTTTGCAGAAATATGATTTGTTGTACCTTTTGAAGATATCAAAGAATAATACTAATAGATTGGTATTCTAAAAATACATCTTTGATGGGGACGATTATACTCACGAGATTGATCCACTGAGAACCTCATTGATTAAATTCCATGTTAATATTTTCAAGAATTTCCATCCAATATTGAGAAGTAGAGAGCTCTAAAGAGATAAGAATTCCAAAATAACAGAAAGAGGACCAATCACCAACAATGGTAAATTGCAATATTCATGAGATAGTTTGAATTACATGGGATCTAGCATTTCACCCCATGATTTGTCATTTTTAATGGTTAAATTATCCTTCAGAGGCATCAAGAAAGGAATACAAAACATGCTTGAAAATTGAAGCAATAATATGAGATCCCCCCCCCCCCCCAAAAAAAAAAAGTGGCATCTACAATTTGCAAATGATTAAGAATTTTAACTCCACAAATCGTCTGAAGGCCAGGAATATTACATTCATGCCCAATTTTGTGGATTAAATAATATACCACGATGATGAATAAAATGGGAGAAAGAGGACAACCTTGGTGCAATTCTCTGTTGCTCTGAAATAATTTCATTGGCTTCCCATTAAAAAGGGGAGCGATCCATGGATCAGCAATGCACAGGGATATCCACTTTCTAAATTCTATACTAAAAACAAATTTCCTAAGAATCTAAAAAAGAAAAGAGTAACACACATGGTCAAAAGAATTATCCAAATCAATTTTAATCATCATGCCTTTTTATTTTTCTGATAATGTTGAATGGATAGCCTCTTGAACTAATACTATATTTTCAATGATTTTACTATCATTCATAAACCCACCCTGTTTAAGAGAGGCAAACTTGGGTAGAAACGTTTTTAACCAAGAAACAATTATTTTTGTTATGATTTTATAAGAAGAATTAAAAAGATAGAGTGTTCTAAATATAGAGAAGGATGAAGGGTTGACTTATTTGGGGATTAAGGATAGGAAGGAGGAGTTGGTGTTACCTCCAAGTCTAAAGGATTTATGAGAATAATGCAACATTCTAATAATATCAAACTTGATTAGATCCTAGAAATGTTTATAAAAGGATATGCGAAACTCATCCAGACCAGGAGCCTTAACCATACCTAGTCTCCAAATAGCTGCAAAGACATCTGATTCCTCTATGGGATGCTTCAATAACTGACTATCCTCTTCAAAGATGATAGTTAGAATGCATTCTTGTTGATAGTGAGAGGGGGCTGAATCAATATCAAGTACAATTTAAAAAAAAAATCAACTTACACTTCAACCATATTATATATTCAATTATATACAATGAGCAATGAACAATAGAAGAAGAGTTACACCAATACACCACAATACACCATGCACAATATATGAGAAATAATCAATATTTATTGTTCAAGGTAAGTAATGACTTCCAAGGGAATCTACAACTTCCAAATATAAAGGGATGGATAAACCTCCAAAAGGAAGAATCAATCCTCCAATATCAAGATAGGGTTGACCTCTCCATCCTTTCCCCTTCCTTCCACCCAATAATATATGAGAGATAATAAAACTTTACATTAAATTATCACCATCAACCAACCATCACATAAAACCTGATAATGGTTCCTAAGACTTCTTCAAATTTTGCAATTATGCAATTCTTCACTTCTTGGAATACTTTGATCCTGTAGATAATATTACTCAATGTATTCTATGAAACTCCTCCAAGTTTCACTCCTTGAATCCTTCTAGAAAAGGAGTTATAGAGAAAATGGTAGACCTTATTCAATTCTGGTTTATTCAAGAGAGCGACCTTGTACAGAATTCCCCGCGCTCAATATTTAACATAAGATTATGAAATTTGTGCAAAATAAATTTCAGCCCATACTCTTTCCAATGCAATTGGTCTCACTTCATTTGTATTCTCTATGAAGACATTATGACTATTTTACCCAGAACACATGCTTATGACTAGCTTCAGGACTAGTCAAAATCCCTATCTTCCACAGACTGTATCTCCCAAATTATAGAAAACAAAGGGCTGAAATTTTTACCATAGGTACCTAGATATGTCTTCTCAATAGCCTTCAAATTTCACCATATGAATCATTCTAGAAACAACGTTATAGATAAAATGGTAAGATGACCTATAAATAACATACCTTATAACACATCACCTAAAGACTTCATCCTCCCTTGAAATTTGACCTTATTTACTTCATATTTCCTCTGAAATTAGACTTATATTTCATTGTTCATTAACAAACTTGTGTGTTTAAAATGAAAGTATAATTATATGTATTTATACCCTTTATGTCACTTCCTTTTAACATTAGGGTTGACATGTAGTTTCTACTTCAATTCACATTGTCATCTTCAAAAATTCATTTCTTGTCAATCGTGAGGATCCACGTGATGTACCACATACTACCGGAAGTGGCATGACTTATAATATCCATCCATGGGTGTTGTATATGCATTTGTAATTTACTTCATGTCTATCTACCTTGATCAACTTGTGGGGTCTAAAATCCAATGGCTAGGGTTGGCATCAATGAAAACAACCAATATTCCAACAATATCCCCCTTTGTCATTGATGGAAACACGCATGCTCCCCCTGTCCTCATTCTTCTAGTTTTTCTCCCCCTTTGACATAAATGGAAAAGGGTGGGGCTTTTCCCCCTAATTTTAATGGAAAAAGGTAACTCTCTTCTTTGGGGCTGCCCCCCTGAACATATAACACTTAATAACACTTCATTTATATGGTCTCTTTCTTCCTTTGAGTTTTTTCGTGGATCTAGGACATATATGTTACTTGGTATTCTTGTTGCAGTTGCAACCAATCTTCCTGAACCTTCTTCTTTGATTTTTCATATTTGTGAGTCAAACGTGAGAGTATATCCTGGATCACACATTTTACTAACACTGAGTAGATTATGCTTCAAGTATTCAACCAATAGGACACTCTTTTCTTTTACATTTTTTCTTCCAAGCTCTACTACACCTTTTCCAAGTATTTTGACAGATGAGTCATCTCCAAATGCAACATTGCCACCATTTCTCTTCAAGTTGATGAATTTGTCTTGATCCCTGGTCATGTGAAGAACATCCACTTTCTATGTACCATTCATTTTCTTCTTTACATTCTTCAGCGGTCAATGCTATTTGACAATATTCATTGTTTGGAATCTCTTTCCTTATCCATATTGTGGTTGGCATAGGGACATTTGGCATAGGAGAATATTCATTCATATATCTACAATCTCGTGCTTTGTGACCAAGATAATTACATTTGTAGCATACAATATTTTTTTCCATCAATGGGGGAAATGAATTATAACTTATGTTGAAAAATCCAAAATTGTTTCTATATCTTCTATTTACACCATTCATGTTTCTTGTATAGTTGTTCCTTTCATTGATTCTGCAATTAATTTCCTTATGTCCAAATTTTTTGCAAGTATAACAATGACCAAGAAATAAATTTTGATACTTGGGAGTAAGTGACCTTCTTTGTGATGTAGTTCATATGGGTTCATGATATACTCTTCTTTAGTTTCCTTCATACTGATTGAAGCTTCTTTGATTCCTGAAGGTAGGAGGTCTTCTTGGATATTCATCTCTTTTGTAATCATTCCTTCTTTCTGGTATCTTGGTCCACTTCTCATCAACTGTCTGTGTAGAACTTTCTTCAACCTTCTTGTTGGTATTTTCATATTATTTGTATGAAATTTCACCCATGCATCCAATATGTGTTAAGTCTTTTGTCACTTGAGAGTTTCTTAAGATCTTCCTCAATGAGACAACTTCTTGTTCAAGTTTCTCACAATCTTCTTATTTCTTCATAATTTGTACATTCCTTACTTCTCCTATTCTTCTTGCTTCTTCGAGTAGAATTTTCAAGGAAATAGTTTCTTCTCTTAGTTTCTCAAAGTATTCTAATTGTTTCTTCAAGATTTCAATTGTCTTTTCACAACTACCCAATTCACTTCTTAGTTTTATAAGCGTTTTTGTGAGCTTGTTATTTTCAATCTCAACATGCTTCAATTTTTAAGATTCTCATCTTCTTGTTGAATCATTTCGTCTTCATGATTTTGTTCTTCTTCATTGGAATTTTATTCTTCAATATCATCTCTTTCAATCCTTGCATAAGGACATTGAAATTCAACATGTCCTACTCCTTCACAATTAAAGTAAAAGAACTCACCTCTATTTGCTTCTTTGAAATCTGATATGTTGTAATTTGCTTCAACTTCTTCTTCTTCTTATGATTCTTCCCTTGCATAAAGGTCTTGTAGCTTTCCCCAAAGCTCTTTTGCTGATGCACATGATCCCACCTTGGATTTCATTGAATCTATCAATCCATCCAGGATGGTATATATTGCCAATTTGTTGTTCCTTCTTTCTTCCTTCTGAGTTGAAGTCTTTGGTTTCTTCAAAGCATTGTATCCTGAAGCAACTGAGAACCAAACATATGCCCCAAGATCTTTCAAGTAAGTTTCTATTCTATTAATCCAGTATTCAAAATTTCTTCCATCAAATGGTGGAATCCCATTTGGAATGTTGTCTTCCATTCCTTCTTAGGATCTTCCTTCCAGTGGTTAAACTGTACTGAAGGCAATCCGCTCTGATACCAATTGTTGATACTGAGAGGGGGGTGAATCAGTGTCAAGTACAATTTAAAAAAAAATTCAACTTACACTTAAACAAGATTATATATTCAGTTATATCCAATGAGCAATGAACAATAGTAGAAGAGTTACACCAATACACCACAATACACCATGCACAATATATGAGAAATAATCAATAGTTATTGTTCAAGGGAAGTAATGACTTCCAAGGGAAGCTACAACTTCCAAATATAAAGGGAGGGATAAAACACCAAAAGGAAGATACAATCCTCCAATATCAAGAGAGTGTTGACTTCGCCATCATTTCCCCTTCCTTCCACCTAAGAATATATGAGAGATAATAAAACTTTACATTAAATTATCACCATCAACCAACCATCACATAGAACCTGATAATGTTTCCCGAGACTTCTTCAAATTATGAAATTATTCACTTCTTGGAATACGCTGATCCTATAGATAATATTACTCAATGTATTATCTGAAACTCCTCCAAGCTTCACTCCTTGAATCCTCCCAGAAAAGGAGTTATAGAGAAAATGGTAGACCTTATTCAATTCTAGTTTATTCAGGAGAGAGAACTTATACATAATTCCCCACACTCAATATTTAACATAAGATTTAGAAATTCGTACACAAGAAACTACAACTCATAATATTTCCAGTGCAATTTGTCTCACTTCATTTGTATTCTCTATGAATACGCTATGATTGTTTTACCCTGGACACCTGTTTATGACTAGCTTCAGGACTAGTCAAAAACCCTATCTTCCACAGAGTGTATCTCTCAAATTATGGAAAATAAAGAGATGAAAATTTTACCACAGGTACCTAGATATGTCTTCTCAATATCCTCCAAATTTCACAATCTAAATCGTTCTAGAAACAAAGTTATAGTGAAAATGGTAAGATGACCTGTAAATAACATACCTTAGAACACATCACCTAAAGACTTCATCCTCCCTTGAAATTCAGCCTTCTTTACTTCATATTTCCTCTAAAATTCAACTTATATCTCCTTGTTCATTAACAAACTTGTGTGTGTTTAAAATTAATGTATAATGATATGTATTTATACCCTTTATGTCACTTCCTTTTAACATTAGAGCTGACATGTAGTTTTTTCTTCAATTCACATTGTCATCTTCAAAAATTCATTTCTCCTCAATCATGAGGATCCATGTGATGTGCCACATACCACTGGAAGAGGCATGAATTATACTATCAATCCATGGCTTTTGTATCTGCATGTATAATTTCCTTCATGTCTATCTACTTTGATAAACTTTTGGGGTCCAAAATCCAATCGTTAGGATTGACATCAATGAAAACAACCAATCTTCCAACAGTTCTAACATTGAATAAATGATTTTATCATCTTCCTTATCCTTATAGGAATAGAGATCAACAAAATGTCTTCGAGTTTCCTCAATATTATAAAAAAAAAAGATCCCAGATCCATTGTCCAAGGTAATGGCTACAATATTATTTTTTAACAGATGTGGTTGGGCCTATTTATAAATAAATTATGTGTTCCTATCACCCACTTTAATCCATAAGATATGTTATTTTATATTCCAATATTTATCTTCCATTCTAATCTCTCTTTGGATTTGAATCTATAGTTGGATTTGTTATTGCTGCAGTTTATCTAATATTTTAGTTTCTTCCATTACCAATTGGAGTGAATCTAGCTTCCCATTTAAATCCACTAAGACCTTGGAGGGAAGGTTGAAGGAAGATTTGGCACAACACTTGAGATAGTGTTTTACCATTTTAAGATTTTTTTCCCAAATATAAGTAGGTGTACTAGGTACCTTGGTGTTCCATGCACTATCCACCAATCAATCCACATCTGGGGAACCAAGCCATAAGGGAAGAAAATGGAAGGGAATTGGACCATAGTCAAGGAGAAGGAGAATATACAAAAATATTGGTTTGTGATCGAAAATCAAGGATTGAAGGATGAAGGATTTGAGAGTGCAATTATCATAGAGAAAGTGACTATGGACAAGAAAATGATCAATACGAGAATCAATGTGACCAAGACCAATGTGCTTATTGGTCCACGTGAACTTTCCTCTTAGGGGGAAATATCAATGAGGTCCCAAGAAACTATAATTTCGTCCATTTTGTATTGATATGGGTTTCTACCAAAAAGTCCCCCTATATTTTCATAATTGTTTCTGATTGTTTTAAATTCACCGACAAGGATACAATCCAAAGAAATGTATTAATCTTGAATACTCCAAATAGAGTTCCAACAAGACAGATTATACAAAGGACTAGATGGCATATAAATATTGATAACCAATTCGTTCTACTCTCCTTGAGCTTTAATTAATTTTTCATTATCTTATTTGTAGCTTTGAATTTCTACCCTCAATCTCTTCATAGTATTTACTACATTTGGATGTGTCTATTGATTCCTACTTACATTGGAATCTATCTCTTCCTTTTCAACCTACACACACACACACATTGTAATAGGGGAATATTATATTAAAAAGGAGTTGTATCTACACTAAAAAAATAATTTAGATGTTCTTTGACAAAATAAACAACTCTTAGAGACTACACAGGAGAGTTTTCCACAGACTATATTTATTACATCCCATGTTTTATTTCAAGTAGCATGCTTGAAAAAAACACCTAAGATTATAATAACTTTGAAAAAAATAGGAACTAATGAAATATATGTTGATTTATTACCTCTTCCTAACCAACATCTATTGGGGGGAGTTATGTTGCTCAAAGTCCATAGATCCTTCAACTGATGAACTATCTCCTCTTATTTAATTCTACTTATATATAATTGACATATATCATGTTGTTTGAGGCTAAAGAAAGGGAGTATTTTTTAATATTGAGTGCCATGTTCCTTAACATGTTGCAATTTGCTTCCATGAAATCTATTCTTTATCTTTGTTGAACTAGTAGATTCAAAATGGACACATGCTAAGAGACACAATGATGTTAATTCTCATGAAATTTTGATGTCACTAAGAACAAATAAATTTGTTTGGATTGGAAATCTTTCTTATTCCTTATCAAGGTTTTTTTAACATACAAAATGTCTATATTTTGCATAGTTACTTGACCCAAATAAAATTTCCCTAAAGTTTGAATTAGATTTAAGAAAGAGAAACCAAAAAGAAATATTATGTCCTATAGGTCTAATAGAGAAGTTATAGGAACCTTATATTTCCACTAGAAAATGGAACCTATGCTAAGTCCCTTGGCCCAAGTATCCCCATAAGTATCCCAATAGATGAAGTTCCAGAATGTAAAAACAAAAATCAAATAAATAACCTAAATTTGAATATAATGTTAGATACAACAAAAATCTAGGAGAGAATTCCCCTAAGCTAATTCTAAGACATAGAAACTATGGCCAACATAAAAAGTCCACACATGTCTCACCAGACTGTAAACATCGACATCTTCTCTTTGAATGGATATATAATCCAATATATCAAATTTCCAATTCTAGAAAAGAAGGCCAAGGAATGATAAAGGTATTACATGGAGGTCAAAAATCATCTTGATTCCTATGTGCATATGTTGCAAAATCCAAACCACAACTGAGACATTATCCCACAATGCCAAAAAATAACCATAAGACCACATTCAAGAGGTAGGATTGTGGTAATAAATCACTTGTTGGAGTGACAAGAGAATGTACTTACAAGTCCCATCCCTTTGTGAGATGATTGATGGGTTACATAAGGATTCATGTGAAAATTAATGGAGGTTCCACATTTCCTTTCCATACCTTAATGAATTAGAGGATATAACAAAAGTATCTACCCCATTTTTTTGTATTTATTATCCCATGAATTAGATTCTAAGTTGAGGGAACGTAGTGCATGATGAAATGAAGTTTCAAAGTGGTTACGAGCCTCATTTTTTATTCGAGAAGTGATCACTACAATCTTGTTCTCTAAGGGATATGATTTCCTTAACACTGATTTGATGAACATAATTGATCTATAAACCATCGTGTATATTCCACTGGAATGGTTCATCCCAATAGATCTCATAAATAAAACTAATATTTACACTATGAAGGTTAAATTCCTTTAGATTCCATAATCTTTAGTTACTATTTTTCTTCTTATGCATGGAATGGATAAAATGAAAAAAAATAGATAACAATAAAATACAATCACGCACCATCCAAAAAATGACTCCAATATTTTCTATAGGAAACCCTTACGAAAGAAATCCCAACTACAAGGTGAGGTTGCTCTGCTCTCTTTTCTTTTAATAGAAATAATGCAAGTACAAAGGAGAAGACACTCTCTATGGAGTTACCAAAGACCTATGACCTGTTTGGATTCTAAATAAAATTAACCCCCTTTGTTATGCTTTGATATGGAACAAAATAAAATAACATAAAATGGAACCCCTTCTCCTCCTAGTGGCCCAATATTTAGCATCGCCCAATAGACATCTAGGGTTAGAGTTTTGAATTCCTCTACCCTCAATTATGATAAGGTTTTGGTCCTTATTGAATATTCTTTAAAGTACTTACATGGATAACCCCATATTCATGATTAATTGGGGCTAATGTGGCATCCTCTCGTACCATGGTGGTCAACATGATAGGTCAACTTCCGGAAGGCATAACTTTTTCATACGAGCTCTGATTGATGATTGGTATGCACTGTTGGAAAGGTCTCAAAGTGTAGAACATTTTGAAGGGTGTGCGCACAAATTTTGAACACCAAAACCCCAAAAAAAATTGTTTAATGCCTCAAATGGATCTGCAAGGTTCCATACCCCATTTTTCCAAACTAATACCTGCCACTAAAATGACCCTATAAGTTGATTCCTCCAATTTTCCAAACTGGGACCTGCCACTAAAATGACCTTGAAAATTTATTCCTCCAATTGTTTCCACTATGAAAGCATTGATATAGATGAAAAGAAATATAATTATCCAATCCAGATCATACCTCCCCATTTAGGGAGGATTTTGGTCTCAACTACCCAAAATATTTACTGAATGAGGTGAGTAAACATTTTCTCTACCTTCTCCCTAGAGTACCATTTTTATTTTATTGGAAGTTGTCCTTTCAACCCAATCTACCAAAGTTCATGTTTCTTGTTTCTTGTATTTCTTGTCCGCTTATGAAAAATTGTGTCCTCTACCAACTATTCCTAAGAACATGGTGTTAAATCCTCTATGGAAGGTAGGACCCGCTCCTCCTCCTAATCCAATATGGAGAGCTCATAGATATTGGGATCCTCCACATTCACTACTGAGTAAATGTGCATGTATGGGGTTATATTGATTCTATAGGAATTATCTCCCAACTTTTCTAATACCTGAAAAGGACCATATCATTGATCCTTGATCTTCTTACCAAGACCATGTAGGGTTTCCTTATTTATCCATAACCATACTTTGTCTCCCACTTTAAATGTTATTTATGTTATTTGTTGGTCATGTCTATCTTGTACTTTTCCTGTGACTTCTTCAACATCTCTTGTATTTGCAAATGGATATGCCTAATATTCTCAACATTTGTTTCTACTTTTAATACATCTCATGTGAGGTCCTCTCTCACTCCTCCTTGTTTTCCATATACAATATCTAAGGGTGAAGGTGGAAAATATACAAAGAAATTTTCAAAAGGAGACTTACCAGTATAAGTGTGGACTATTTTTTTATAAAATTGTTGTATATAGATTATATTTTTATCCCAGGTCTTTGGATGATTTTGATTGTAACCCCTAAAAAGTTGAAATAAAGTCTTTTTGACTACTTTTGTCTTACCATTTGTCTGTAGATGGAATGTTGTAGATCTGTTGATCTTATTGTCCATGTTCTCCCACAATGTATCCTAGAAGGCACTGAGAAGTCTAGTGTCCCTGCCTAAGATGGTGCTTCTTGGTATCCCAAAGTGCACCTAGACCCGTTGAAAGAACAATTTTGTTGCTTCCAGTCCCTTGATGGACTTTTTACAAGGAACAAGAATTCAATTTTTTCTTAACTTATTAACTACCACAAATGAATATTCATGTCACTTCCACATGGTTGGTAAACCACCCACAAAATCCATGAAATGTTTTCCCAAGGTCTAGTGGGTACTAGTAAGGGATGGTATAAGCCTTTCTTCTTGTTATTGGGCTTATTAGTACAACAAATTATACATCCTCTAATACATCGTTCTACATATTCTTGCATTATAGACTAGTACACATACATTTGTAAGTTGGCAATTGTCTTCCCAACACCAAAATGTCCTGCAACCTTGGAGGTGTGAGCCTCTATGATAAGTTGCAAGCGTTCACCTTTAGGAATGCAAATATTTTCAATCTTTTAAAGTAGACCATTATGAAAATTATATGCATCATTGTTGTCACCTTATTCTATATGATTTTTTCCCTATAACTATTGAAACACCTCCTTCGAGTCCTCATATTTTGTGTATGCATCATGGGTAAAAGGCTCCATATGCATCAGAGTCCCAAAGTTGTAATCATGGATGTGGGTGGCAATAAAAGAATGTATACCAACTTGTTTATGATACCCTTCTTATACTTTATGACTAAATGAAATTGTTGTAAGAACCCCATTCATTTGTAGTGCTTGGTTTGTTGTAACTTACTCAAGGCCTGCAAATACTACAATAGTTGGTGATCTATGTGGATGGATGATGGTCTCCTTTCCCATTAGATAGTGCTTCCACTTTTTCACATCTTGTACCAAGGCATATAGATCCCTGTCATACGTAGGGTAGTTGAGGACCGCCCCATGAAATACTTTAGAATGAAAGAAAATATGCCTTCCTCCTTGCATCAGGACTACTCCCATGGAATACCTACTTGCGTATGTATCCACTTTGAAGGTATTCTGTGATTTTGGTAGTATGAACACTAGTGCTTGAATGGTATTTTTTTTATCTCATCAAAATCCTTTTGTTGATTCTTCCCCCACTGGAAACTCTCACTTGTTATTATGGTGTGGAGTGGTGCAACTACTACTAAATATTAAGCTATGAACTTATGCAAGTACTTTTCTACCCCAAAAAATCTCTCGACTTCTATGTAAATTGTAGGAACTATCCATTCATGATGGAATCCGTCTTGGAAGGATATATCTTGATCTTTTCTCCACGGATCACATACCCCAAACACATTAAACACTGCTGAAAAAACTCACATTTCTTGAGATTGGCTAGTAGTTGGTGCTTCTTCGAGGTATCTAACACCTACATAAGATGTGTGATGTGCTCCTCCCAAGTAGACCTATAAACCAATATATTATCCAAATAGATAATAACAAACGAATCTAGATAAGGGTGTAAAACATTCTTCATTAGTTTCATAAATGTAGTTGGTGTGTTGAATAAACCAAATGGAATAACCAACCACTCATACAAACCTTTCCTTTTCTTGAAGGTTGTCTTCTAGGTATCTTCTTCTTTGAATCGTAACTGGTGATATCCGTATTTCAAATCCATCTTAGTGAAGTACTTAACATGCTACAACTAGTCCAATAGATCATCGATCTTGGGTAGAGGGTAATGATTATTCAATGTAATCTTGTTCAACCCCCTATAATCGATACACATTCTCCAAGTCCCATCTTTCTTGGGAAAAATTATGGTGGGTGACCCATAAGGTGAGGTACTTGGTGAATCACACCCTACTCCAAAAATTATTGCAATGGATGATTTACTTCATTTTCTTACAGAATGGACTATCTATAGAGACCAATATTTGGCAAGAGAGAGTATATCAATAATTGGATTTTTTGCTCCACTTCCCTCTCAGGTGGTAGCTATTTAGGATCTTGGAATACTCCCTATATGGATTTAGAAACTCATCCAATTCATTTTTTTGGTCATTATTACACCCCTCCGAGGATGTATTTGCTTTTAATGACTCTTCACCAGACTGATGTTCCCTTAGGAAAAGTAAATCATATTTCTTTCTATAATGTATCAATTTCTTAGCTTGATTGACACCTACCAGTGAAATTTTTTATTTTCCTTTATGTGTGTTGATGATGAAGTATTTCCCATCGTTGATGATGTGGTATTGGTTGGATATCTGCATAAATATGGAATCCCTCATATACATGTAGTGGCTTATAAACACTACTCTAAATACATATAGTGGTACTACATCCAATTCTACTTCATCTATAAAACCAACACTTATGGTAAATTTAATCCTGCACTAGTTTGTTACCTTGATCTATGAATCCTTGTTTACCCAACCTATTAGATAGGGGATAGGATGATCGTGAACCTCCAAATTCCAATCCAATATTTTTAACTAGATCCATTTCTATGAGATTAGCCTATGAACCCAAGTAAAACATAGCATTTATCTTGATATTCTTGACTTGAATCTTGATGTGGAAGAGCTTGGTCATATCCTTCTATTCATGATGATTAATTCTACTTAGATTCTCCTCCTTATGCAAATATTTATAGATAATATTTTGATCCACATTAGAGCTACTTTCAAATTGATTGCTCAAATATGTGTCTAGAATGTTCTTTTTTCTTTTTTTCCTTCTCGCGATTCTTCGGGTTCAACTCTAGATGTAGTTTCCAACACTTTTCCTCAGTATGGCCATCAATGTTGCAATGATTGAAATGGTTATTGGGATCCTTGCACTAATTTTTAGTGGATATTATCTTCTTATTGTTCCCCCATTTCCATTTCTTCTTCCCCTCCTTGGAATATTCCTGGTGATATTTCTTCTTCGACCCACTTGGTTTCCCTTTCTTTTGGCCTATGTTTTCTAGGTATTGTGCCTATACACATGACTCATCCATTTTCCTTGGCTTAAAGAGAATCACCTACTTTCCTACATGAATGTGTAAATCCCCTAGATACTTGAGGAGTACATCTAGGTTCTTGGCATAGATACCCATAATGATGGGCATATTTCTAAATTCAGTGGGGTACTCATGTACACTTTGTCCCTGCCTCTAGCTAAAGTAGTGCCATCAACTCCATTGGTCCTCTATATACCTAATAGGGTAGAATTGGTACTTGATGAGGGTTTTTAATTCCTCCCACATAGTTTTTGGTGAATCACCCTCCAACCTAAGTGTTTCTGTATGGATTTCCCACTCGGTTAAAACATGGCCCTCTAACTTCAATCTAGCAAATGAAATCCTTTTCTCTTCATCTATATGGTGAATGCTAAAATAAACTTCTAGTTACTGCAACCAATGATTCATTTTTAATGTGTAAATCTCACCTTGTAATTTATTTATGTCCACTTTCCCTTATGTCTTTAATAGGGACTGTGAAAGGTTAATGACACTCAAAATCGACTTCTATTTCTTGGGTTCTTTCCGTGACTCCTTTCCCAGGTCTTCTTAATATGTCAATTCCCCCTCCAATATGATATCTGGTTTAGAGATTCCATCATCTCTAAATGGTTTGAGTTTTCTTTACAGAGCTACCATGAGGAGGTTGATGTTGTGGTTGATAACGACAACCCGTGCTTCCAACTTCTCAAATCTCTCACCTAGATGATTATGTTCATAAAAAACCTTGAGATCCACGGGTTTATACAAATTATATTTAATATGATTCCTAGATCCTGAAACTTCCCAAAAATACCCAAAAGAAAACCTCCTCTGATACCAATATGATCTGTAAATTGTCATGGATATTCCACTGGAATAGTTCTTCATGATAGATTTGATAAATAAAACTAAAATCCACACTATGTAGGTTAAGTTTATTTAGATTCTAGAATATTTATTTACGGATTTTCTACTTAGGCATGAAATAGATAAAATGTAGAAAATATAGAATATTTAAATACCACCACACACCATCCAAAAAATAACACAAATATTTTCTCTAGGAAACCATGATGGGAGAAAACCCAGCTAGAAGGTGAGGCTACTCTGCTCTCTTTTATCTGGTATGGAAATAATGAAAGTAAAGAAGAGAATGCACTCTCCATGGAGTTTCCTAAGACCTGTGGTCTATTAGGATGATACAAAATATTAAACCCCTCGGTTATGATCTCTAATTTCCCAGTCCCATTTCTTCTACGTTTTTATGAAACAAAATACAATAACATAGAATGGAACCCCTTCTCCTCCTAGTGGCCCGGTATTTAACATCACCCGATAGTCATCTAAGGTTATGGTTTTGACTTCCTCTACCCTTAATTGTGATAAGGTTTTGTACCTTCTATAATATTCCTTGAAATTCCTCACATTCCTATCCCCATATTCATGAATAACGGGGGATGACATGGTATTATCTCACACCACGGTGGTCAACGCAATAGGTCAACTTGCGAGAGGCATAAATTTTATATACGAGATCTGATTGACGCATGGTATACATTGTTTTAAAGGTCTCCAAGTGTAGAAAATTTTAATGGGTGTATGAAAATTTTAAGAGCACAAGAAACCCAAAAAACATCGTTTAATTATTCAAAATGGATCCATAAGGTTCCAGACTACAATTTTCCAAACTTGGACCTACCACTAAAATGACCATGCAAGATGATTCATTCAATTTTTTCACTTTGAGAGAAATGAGATAAATGAAAAAAATATAATGATCCAATTCATATCAACAATGGAATATCTAGAGACTATAAATGATCTAAAATTGGCTTCCCTGGAAAGGAGAAGACCTCATAGGAGTGAATAGGATTCTATTTGGTTTTTTTTATCTTAACCTAATCCCCAAACATAGGTTATTTCCATCCTTCCTTTGGGATCATAGAGGATCCACCTCACATCTCCCATCCCTTCAACATGCATATTTTAAACCATGGCATCTGCTTCAAATTCATAAGGATTTTTTGCACCATCCATAATGATAATTTTCTTAGCCCATTCAACACCAAGGATTTGTTAATTAAATTATCTTGAGCTCTATTTTGTATCCCAACAAAGATGAAGGCTTTGTTAATTCAATTATTTGAATTCTATCCTCTAACTATATTTGATGTGGTATTGTATCTTTAGGCTTATTACCTTATAGAATATATTCCTAATGATTGTACCCATGCTCAATTATAAGGCCGAAGATATAATTTATAGGTCTTTGAAGTTATCATTTTTTAGTGAATTCCTGCACTTTTCAGTTGGTGCAATAAATGTCGGAGACTAACTTCTACTACCAGTAGAAGAAAATGAAATGCGAAGAAGAAAAAATCCTATATCAAGAAAGGATAGTATCTATTATTGTGAGCATTAAAAAACACTCATCTCAAGGATCCAATACTCCAAGATCATTTTCTACATTAATGTGGAATTATCAACTTTGTGATTTTGCACTTTTCCATGGTCGAAAATTTCACTAAAATGACTATGTTTCAAATGATGTAAACCTCCAAAAAAAATTGTAGGACAAACTTGTCTAAAGTATTGAGCAAATCAAATGATCACTTGGAAAAAAATTCCAAATTTTCTATTTTAGGTCACTTTTACTCCATTTACCATTTTCAAAAACCACTGAAAGTCTTCTAGAATAATGAATTTCCCCCCATTTTTCCAATTCTATGCCAAACCCATTAGAATTTAACCAAAAAACCATTTAGGTTTCCTTGTGACTAGTTCTATTCTACAATGTTCAAATTTTATAATAAACTAAGATTCTACCCAAAACTATTACCTTGTCCTATGAAAACTAGATTTGCCAATTTTGAAAAATTCAATCTTGAATCCAGAAATTAGTTCCCAATGACATTTTTTAAAACATGTGTCACTACAAATTTAGACATGAGATTTCACCTTGAATGTAGTTCATATTCTCAATATATGGCCAAAATGATATTTTGTTTCTAGACATTATTATTATTAAACAATTTTGTCTACTAACTTGGAATAACACATGCCATGTGTTTGAAAATTAGTTGCCACTGATGTCAACCTTAGAACAAGCCCTAAAGCAAATCCCATAAGCCTATAAAAGTGATGATGATGTGTCCACTTGAAGAATCCATGAATATCCTTGAAGGAGCCTTGACATAAGTGAATATAACTCCAAAGTGGTCCCCTCATGGCGTGGCTTTTAAGAATTTCCCTTAGGGGATGAGATAACATGTGGTTTTTTTCACATGCCCACTTTGAGTTGTACACAAATTGAGCCTTGAAGGAGCCTTCAATAATCCCCTAAAACCAAGAGAAGAGGCCCATAAATCCAAGTGAAGAATCCCCTAAATCCAAGAGAAGAATCCCCTAAATACATGTGAAGAAGCCCCTAAATCCAAGAGAAGAATCCCCTAAAGTAATGTAAAGAATCCCCAAAGGTCGACCATCCTTAAGGAAGAGGTGTGACCCAAAAGTTGTAACCCTTCATCATACCCCCTTATGTGGAGAAGAATCATATAAATAAGAGGAGCCTCATTTGGAATTTTTATTACACCAATTTTACCTATCCAAGGAAGAGGAGAGAATTCCAGCCTAGAGGAGCGAATTTCCAAGGGAAGATGAAGCGAAGAAGGGAAAAATTCCAAGGGAAGATGAAGATTTGTGATGCTTTGTTCTAAGGTTTTTATTTGAAGGTCATGTTGGAATTTTTGATATAACCTTTTTTCTATAATAATTCAGATAGATAAACTTAGAGGTGTTTCAAAAGAGATAGTGAAGCATCTTGGGTATGAATTTTAGGTCTTGACTCATTACAGTTTTGGAGTTATACTCAGTGGAAGTTAAGGTTTTTAAAACTAGGGTTTTGTTCTTCAAAACAAGTCATATTGTCATTTTATCTATAAATTTTTTTCGGGGATGATTCAATGAGTGAAACTTGGATAAATTTCATAGAATATATTGAAGAAAGTTGTGTACAAGTTTTGTATCTCGATTCATTACAGGTACAGAGTTATACTTTTTGGAAGTTAGGGTTTGTGACTAATCTAGAAACTAGTCCCAAACAAGTGTTCGAGATAAAATGGTTATATATGAATATTGGTAGGTACAAATTAAATTCCACTTGTTTCATTATAAGGATAACATATCCTAATTTATTAGGTCCAATTTTTGGAATCGGAAACATAAAATTGATCTCGTGGCGAATAGTACAAGTTTGCATATTTGAAGTACATTTCTAAGTAGTTTTGTATGAATATTTAAGAAGTGATTTTGGGATTATGTTTGAAGGTTGATTTGATCATGTATCATCATTTAAAATATTCCAAGGGGATTAGTGTATCCTTCCAGTAGGTGTTATAAAAAGAAGGGAGTGGCTTCTTGTAAAGTATTTAAACTACTTAAGAAATGTTTATGTGGTTTTCTCCTAGATGGGTTTCCACATAAAAAAATGTGTGTAATGTGTATGAGTTTATGTGATGATGAATGAAATTATTAATGGTTAATGTTTATGTAGTACTTAAAGGTTAAAAATTTTTGAAACAACTCTATACTAATTCACCCCCCCCCCCTCCCCCACTTTCAATATTCTTGAATATCCTAATAATTGATTTCAAAGTGGGCTCATTCAAGAATAGTCTAACCACTAGAAGACAGATCACGAATAAGCAAGGAACATTTACCAAAAATGGAGCACCATTGTTTGATGGGAAAAATTATCCTTTTTGGAGCATAAGAATGAGAGCATTTTTGCAGGAATAGGGATTTGATGTTTGGAAAGTTGTAGTAAATGGATACACTGCACCAGCTTCTCTCTAAACATATAATGCTAGGAAAAATCTCGGTGAATACAATTAAAAGGATATAAATTCCATTCTAAGTGGTTTAACATGTTCATAATTTGTTAAGGTTATGAATTTTTATTCTGCAAAGGAAATCTAGGACAAGCTTGATAAAACATAAACAAGAAGAACAACATGGCGGAAAAGGCTCACTAACCAACACTATCTTGTATTCACTCCAATGTTACATATTTATAGTACAATGGGTGATGCCACCTCATAGAGAGATTTTCTCTAGATCCTAAAATCATGCATGATGACTAGGCTAGGCAATATTAACTAAATCATTAGTCATCACTTAAGGATATATTACTAATATCCTAAATGAATAATACAAATATAGGTGACAATTTAGACTTAGTGATTGGTAAAGGTAAGCCATAGGCTAACAATCCCCCCCTCAATCACAAGTCTGATCAATAATACCAACAATAAAGCATAATCTGGTATCAATTCCAAGTCTTCATACTAAAACTCCTGTGTTGAGCCTCAATGAAGAACTACCTGAAAAACCGCCAGTCTGGATGTTGAACATGTTCATTTGAAATGAACTGGAAGAGAGCAAAGATATGAAAGTGAACAGCTGCAATATCTGAACATTTCCTGATTGCTTGATAATTTGATCATTTTGCCAAGTATTTTAGCTCAAAGAATCTAATGCCTTCTGCTAATTGGTGAACATGTAGTATCACCACTCTACTATTAGTGTATCACTAAAAGTGCTCTCTGAATATGTGGTTTGGGATGACCACTGACCAATTGATACCATGTATTTGATGGGTTTTGGATAACCACTAACCAATCTTGACACTTTTAGGTGCCCAACAACATCCCAATGTATAATGTGTATGATTCAATTGCAAGTCATTGAACCATAATCCTGTCAAAGCCTGCCATCTCTAGAAAATCTCACTATGTAATCATGTGAGCCAGGATGCATGCAAATTGTTTACTTAATGTAAACTCCAATCTGATGAGAGAGAACCATGAGAAGTGAATCAGCTTCTAGTATGACACATCCCTGAAAAAATGTCTAACAACTCAATCAAATGCCAAGCTGCAATGCAGAAGGATCCTCTTGTCCTCTGCTAGGTCGAATGACCATCTATGTGAACCAAATGTTCACATCATTTCTCTCAAAATCAAAATCTATATGACTCAACTTAAACTTATTGAACCATAATTCTTCCAAAGCCTGTCATCTATAGACCGCAGTTGCCCATTTGGAAAATTTCATGCCCATCTAACATACTTGATGTTTGTTGTTGTCGAAAATTTATGTCTGACAACCAATTCCATCATCAATTCCCCCCTTTGTTAGCTGAAAGGAGAGACCACAAGTGGTTTCATGAACCATCATCACTGGAATTTTGAACTACCCCCCTTGAGGTGCATGAGAGTTACATCATTGTACTCCCCCCTTCTAGGCTCAAGACAGTACCATACTTGTTCCATTTGAGTACAAAACAAAGTGGGCATGCGGAAACAACCACATGTTATCTCATCCCATGAGGGCCATGCTCGAAAGCTACGCCATAAGGGGACCACTTATGTGAGGTACAAAAATTTTATGTGCTACAAGATTGGTCTTTACTTGGGATTGAATTCTATGGTAAGACTTACATAATCTCTTAGTTGTTGATGACCACTGCCAAGGATCAATCCACTCATAGTGAATTTTCAATCTTGCAGGTTTCTTCAGTGTTGAACATCTGTCTGAAGAATGGTTATTCTTACCACAATGCTGGCAAGGATGGAAATCAAAACACTGATTCTCCTTGTGACCAACTTGATTACAATGTTGACACTTATCATTCTGATGTTGAACTGGAACAAGTGAAGTTGAAGCTTCTTGAAGGAATCCAACACTTTGGAACTTGGATTCCAACACTTTGGAACTTGATTGGTCTAGAATAATCAGAAATATGAAAGGTAACTTCCTTGTCATATCCAAGTCCTATTCTATTCTTGTTGTAGATGATTTCTTCCAAAGGTCTGATGATGGGTTTGGAAAGAGTATTATGAACATGTTGCTTTGAAATCCGTGGAAGCGGATTTACTGGATGTTGATGCATCATTGAAAGGTTTTCTTCACTGAAATCAAAAGAAAACTCCTGAAATGTAGGTTCATGAATAGATTCAACTTCGTCTGAAACTGATTCTGAATTTGTATCACTATGTTGTTCCTTCACTGATTGTTGATCAAAAATAGTATCATTGTCATCATAGAGAGGGTTGTGCTAAACATAAACTAGTTCAAAACACTTCACTGGCTGTTGATTTTTGAGATCTATCAACTTATCATTCAATCGATGGGATAGAGATTGAAGAATTCTAACTTTAGCTTGTGTCACTTGCAAACACGTTAGCATTGATTGAAGAGTTGTTTTGCTCAATATCACTGTGTTGTCTTCAGTGGTGTTTATTAGAGTGTTCAGTAACTCTAATAATTTGAGACTTCGAGCCATTTCAAAACACTAAAGGAGGTCTCCTTGTGCAGGTAGATCCTGATTACAATTTGACTAGACAGAAGAAGGTTTATTTGCAACTCKCTCACTTGAATCGCTCACTTGAAATTCACGCTCGCTTGAATTTGTTTKCTTGAACTTGCTTCCAAGAAGTTGAGGATGTCGGTTACCACCGAAAATGCATCCCAAATTATTACAATGATATGAGTTTCAAGTACTCATCCTTGTCAATTACGACTCAAAATGACTCTAGGGTGTCGGGCTCAGCCGAAAATGCACCTTATGACAAATTCAATTCAACTCAACTTGATTTTAAAAAGACAAGTAAACTTACAAAAGGACAATTTGCAAGTTACAATAAATCATGATTTCAAAGTTGAATTGATCTTCAAATTGATGATGCTTTGAATCCTTGATTATGACCTTGATGTGACCAATGTTGATGTGACTGCCAATTTGATATATTCTTTGTTTCTTAATTGAGAGCTTTGATTGTGCTTAAATGTATGTGCTTCACTGGAACCATGCTTATTTCATTAACCATCTTTGTACTCCATGTATATGGGATAACGTCAAAACTAGATGTAAAGTATCTCATAAGACAACCATTAAAAAATCACCAGCACACACTACACAAGGTGTACCTAAGATCCCCTTATTCAATTTCGGGCGGATCTAGGACATAGAGAAAAAAAAAACTTTATTTTATTAAGATGTCTTCTTGTCACATCGCCCAAATACAATTATCTCTTAACACTAAAGAGAAATTTTATTTCCATGAAAATTTAACTTTTGTATGCTTTCTTTTTATACCAATTACAAATTTTTGCCACTCTTTTTCAACGAGGAGAGGAGATAAGCTCTTTTAATAAAAAAGGAAGCCTTGAACCTTAAAAACAAAATATTAAAAAACCTAGTCCATGATAGTGGATATGAATATTTCACACGTTTATAGTGCAATGAACAATATTTGAAAACTTACACATGGCCCTGGTTATAGTCGTGTTGATCCTTAGGCATTTATTTTCAGATCTACAGGTGAATTTAAGGCGATTACAGGAGCTGGAGAACACATGCAAAATCTAACAATCACATGCAAACTTGATTTGGTTCACCCTCTTTGGACATAGAAACCCATGAAATCCGTCTGAGCATAGTCCTCTGGATGTTCCTGCTACATGTGATTTTGTTGGATTGTGTGTTGAATGCTTAGCAAATTTGTGGGGCGAGCTAGAGATCAGTTGTTCTACAAAAATCGTTGAAAATTAAATATGGAAGTGGAAGTGGAAGTGGATCGATCTGGAAAATCTAGCACAACAAATCTGGCATACACTGGATCTTGAAAATTGATAGAAGTCATTACACCTAGCAAATTCGGCATTCACTGGATCATTTGAACCAAATTGTAGGCCACAAGATTCACGATTTAGAGCAGCGTGGAGGCACCAAAAATAATAAAATGTGGAATCCAAACTATCTTTGTGGTTCTGATTGGTTCTTTCTATAGATTCTTGTCAATATTTCTTTCTCCCTTGTCACTTCACATTGATATTTCTCATCAAGATCTATGAGATGCGCATCATCTACAACGGTTTGCTCCAGTTCAAACAGGGTTTCAATTTCAACACCAGAGACAACAACAACCACTTTTGCAACATTTAATATCACTGCCCTCTGAAAATCTCTATGGTGGAATGTCGCTGAAACATATTTTTCCCTTTGGCCTCTCACAAGATCCACTGGCTTTAACAAAAAACTAAAATACCCAAACCAATTGAAGCCTTCCAACCCAACGGATATACTCCAGAAAAATTTTCCTTTAACAAAAAAGGCTCTCTTTGTTGTCAAGCTCCTTTATGGAACATACAGTGGAAACATCGTGCTCATGAACTAGTGGCCTCATCTTCCAACAGATTAACATTTTCAATAGCAATGACCTTCTACAGTGCAACCATAACCACCACCAGATCTGTACTTGGCTTCTACTCCATGACCTCTACCAGGTCGTTCTTGCAGCAACGAGTCCAAAATAAAAAAAATGTATTGACGACTCTCCATAGCTTCTGCATGGCCCCCAGCCATAGATTTCAAGACTTGGCCTCGATCCCGCACTTAGCACAGGTGGCTCAAGAATCACACTAGCAGATATGTACTCTATGCTTCTACAAATCTATCCTCCTACGTGCGGGCTCATCTCTCATGCTTCTACAAATAAAAAATATCAATGGTGGCCATGGAGATTTCTCACATGGCGTCAGCTTCCTTTCCTTTCACTAGAGGTTTTCGATCACCACAATCTTTGTCTCATCAACATCCACCATCTTCCATACAAATATGAAAAATTCTTCCAAATCCGACACCTTCATCGCTTCAAACAATTGATCCAACTCAGGTTGACATCAGAATGGTACGAGCTTTCCCACGACCTCTGTTGTGGTTTGGGTCTCCTTCGGCAGTGATGAAGGTAGCGCGTCACACGCTTGTGTATATAAAAGCAACAGATATAGGCACCTCCTTTTCTACGATGGCCTCAACACTTCAGGCTCTATGTTGGATCTAATATGGAAGATGTTCTTGGGAAGACTTACAGATCAAATTTCAAGATCATTGGTCCTTGTTTATTCTTGCAACGGTTCCACCTGAAGCTTCATCACTGTCTGGCTCTATATTGCAACCTCTATGCCTAGATCTAGTCATTCTTCTTGTGGTGATATCTAGCTGAGAGATGTGTCCAAGAAATGACACCTACATCTCTGCGATAGGGAGCCCTGCAGAGAAGGAAACAATGGAGGCAATTTTGTGCAGGCGACTAGATCTTTGCACCTCTAAAAATTTAGATCAAAAGTAGTGTCATGCCTCGTTAATAATGTAATTGGCATTTTTATCTTTCACGACCTTCTTCATAGAATTTCTTGTGTATCATCACAGATGTTGATATGTGTGTGAGCTATGCTTGTTCATATCATAGCTTGGAGGCTCAGATCCATTCATTCGCTGCATGAATCTTCCCAGCTCAATCGTGAAGACCTATGCTCGAATCTCACAATGTTTTCGGCCTCCAAACCCTCAACTCTACAGTAAATTTCCTAATAACCTCTTAAAATAAATAGATCGGTGGTTTTAAAAAAATATGAATACCTTGAAAATCCGAGTTGGAGTCTGTATAAATCAAGCTAGAAAATGGCACGTAGTAATTGTTGAAGGAAAATTAAATTATGCTCTTGCTCGTGGAGGTTCAGATCACTAGATATTTGAGAAGCCACTACAGTAGATCTGTGTCTTCCTTGCATTAGACCCGTGACTCAGACAGGTGGGAGATAAATGAAGGATCTCTTTTCTTCTTCCAATATTCAAGTGGCCTTTGCTGAAAATGAACCTTTAAACAATAAACAATCATTGTACCATATATTCCATGCTTGGAATCTTCTTTTACACCAAACTCCATAATCTCATCTTCCATGGAAAGTTATCATGGTGTTACCAGGCCCTTAAGACCATAAGAGTTATGATACCAATTGATAAAACATAAACAAGAAGAACGACATGATGAAAAAGGATCACTAGCCAACACTATCTTGTACTCACTCCAATGTTACATATTTATAGTACAATGGGTGATGCCACCTCATAGAGAGATTTTCTCTAGATCCTAAATTCATACATGATGACTAGTCTAGGCAATATTAACTAAATCATTAGTCATCACTTGAGAATATATTACTAATATCCTAAATGAATAATACAAATATAGGTGACAATTTAGACTTAGTGATTGGTAAAGGTAAGCCATAGGCTAACAAAGCTCAAGAATGTTTATGAAGGTGATCCAAATTTTATGAGCAAAATGAAATGAATACATATTATTAAAATATACTTAACGAATAATAACAGAGATACAATACAACTAGTTTTCTATTCAATAAGGAAATAAGATGAAACTGTAAAATGCAACAGAAAACAAGCTTGTTGGAATGGTGGAAACTTATCTCTGAGAAGAGATGTGACATCTGTGCTCATTTGCAAGAGAATTATTACAATGAGGTTTAAATTATTTTTTACAATAAATAGGAATGTCAAAAACCATAGACATCCAAAAACCTAACCCTAGGAGATGAAGTGCCAAAAGTCATGTGGGCCCCGTTTGGGTAAGTTAGTACATCAACTTCCCGAGGTCGTAACTTTTGCATACGATCTTTGTTTTAGGTGCACGATAGACTGTTTGAAAGGTATAATCAAGGAGATTCATTTTTGGGGATCAATTGTATCCTTCGACTATCATTGAGAATCTTTATCCCTAAAAAACTTCATTTAGGCCCTCAAAACGGCCCAAGAAGTTAAAAATTGCTAAAAATAGTAAATTGCCAAAATTGCCAGAAACCTGTTTTGAGCAAGTTGGAAAAGAAGGGAAGCCACCAATATCCACCTGGATCAATACTACCTTGTTCAGAAGAAATTGTCTCCATTGCATTGAGTTCCCCCATCAGATGAGGAAATTTATGCTGAATTTGGCCCCGGGTGATCCACTTTCCTTGGTGCGGGAGCTGCCCTGCTTTCATGACTCGATAAAGATAGATCCTTTGTTGTCGAGTTTCCTTGATTTGTGTGTCCACAATATGATCACTGGATTCCTATTTCATGTATTCGCAGTTGATCTCTGTTGGTGTCAACTTCTCTGTTATTTATGAGGTGTCCAATAATGCTGGGAAATATGGCCAAAGGAGATCCACGTTGAAGACTAGGTGTAGGCCAAGGAAAGGGGGAATGTTGAGTTCAAAATAATTTTCACCCACAACCTTGGTGATGGTGTACGACCCATAACGGAGTGGGAAAATCTTTCGATGGGGCCCTGTAATTCATTCTTTCTGTAGGTGAAACCAAACTTTGTCTTGTTGATTAATTGAGTTGGTTGTCATTGATGTCAACCCTTGAAGAAAGTCCGGTAGCAAATTCCGGTAGAAAAAAGGTTTGGGTAATGGACCCAAGTTTTTTTTTATGTATAATGGTATGAGTTTTGATATATTTGTAGGTAAGACTATTCTATATGGATAGTACATGTCATGCCATTTCTGGTGGTATGTGGAACGTCACATAACTCCTCACGGTTTGAGAGTTATGGCCTTATGAATTTGGTGGACCCTCATATGTTGGCTTGAAGCCCCAAAAGGTCAAAGAAGTCAAAGTTCTTGCAAAGAATAAATTATTTAAATAATAAATTGAAGTGACAAATTCAAAAAAGATTATTTAAATAATAAAGTGAAGTGGCAAAGTCAAAGAGGATAATTTAAATAATAAAGTGAAGTGACAAAGTCAAAGAGGATTATTTAAATAATAAAGTAAAGTGACAAGGTCAAAGAGGATTATTTAAATAATAAAGTCAAGTGAAAAAGTCAAGGAGGATTATTAAATAATAAATTAAATGGATAACTTTCTAATTATGGAAAGCGGTTACAAGTGGGTTATCCCTAATGTAATGAAC